>JBBIGA010036298.1:7500-13629 GCA_037576975.1 Alestes dentex | reverse complement strand
CCCGTGATTATTGTGTTGAGCCGGGCTCTGTGTTTTCTGTGTTTTCTGTGTTTGATAATTAAACCCGTATCACTGACCGCTGCCTGCGTCCTCCCCTTCCTTCTCCCTCCTGTATCTTGACAGATTCTTACCTTGATGTATGTTATTTGGGTGTCTCAAATGGTGAGAGAGGGTGAGCACATGCTTGACATAAAGGAAGCCATGTTGAAATATGTAGTTACAAGATCAGGTGACAGATAGAAACACTTCCTTTGCGTATTCGCAACTATGGGATACACAGGTAATGAAATGTACAAAAAAATTTGGGGAAGCCATTTTACTTTTTTGGCCCTGCCCCTCAAAAAAGCATGTTGCATATCTGCGACTGTGGGTGCTACAGGGTTTTAATGATCATATTAAGTCAAAGACTGGCTTTGTTTAAAATACAGAGTTCATAATGAACCGGTCCTCCACTCACCGGTCCACCACCCACTACACCATGACCATGACTTTTTTGTGTGATATTTCTCATTGTAGCCTCAGATTGGAGTTTAATAGAAAGTGGGATGGCGTCAGACAATTCAATTATGAGTTTTTCTTTCTCTGCACGAACGTTTAGCATTCCATCAGCCAGCAAATGGCTTCCTTATCTTTTAATAGAAAGAGCTTCAGCCATCTGATTGCTCACAGCCTTCATTTACTTTGGCTGAATGGAAGAGACTGTGGATGAACGTAACTTTATTGTTACTGCTGAGGGAAAGTATGAATCCTACGCACTATAACACACATGTACAGGCACACACACACACACACACACACACACACACTCTAACTCTAATACGAACCCATACTAAACGGTGCCTTTTGTCCAAGCCAAATTTTAACCCCTGGCGTTTGGATCTGGGAGGGCTCCTGTTCAGCCAGGTATGTTCATCCAAATAAGGTAAAATTTGCTATGGAAGATTTTTTCAAAATATATCCAGTTGAAAGAATTGTCTGAGAATTTCCATTGCTAAGTTTTTTCTTTCTATTTTTTGCAGTTTTTTGCAATTTTACTTGGGAAATTTTGCTTTTATCTCACTAGCAGATTTTGGTTTACATTTATGTTTCATTTCCATGTGGATTTTCTCTAGGTTTTGTGAGCTGCTAAGATTTTGGTGTGTTGAAGAGTTTAATTGTTTAATTAATTTAATTAAATAAAATGCTATTTAATACAACAAGAAACAAGAAAAAAATGAAGAAGAAAAAAATGAAGGGCAGCTCTTATCTGACCACATTTTGCTTTAAATACAATTAATTTAGGTTTGACAGAAGGGTGTAGTTAGCAGACAACAAGAGCATGAAGTGCGATGAGGAATGAATCTCTGGAAAACTGAAAGACAACAAATTTGCACTGAATTTAAAATGAAATATGGAAGCAAATGTAAAATAGTAAAGTACATTTTTTTAATTATAAATTGACTCTGTGTATTAAAGTAGGTTAGCACTACCCAGTGATATAAATGGGCTGAACTGTAGAAATAATAGCAGAAATAATAATATTCAGCAGATGCTGACTTTAAAACCACCAAACGTTTCCCCAAAAGCCTGTAAAGTATTTCATGCAGTAAAGAAACTGCATTTTGAAAAACAAAAAGAAAAATTAAAGAATGGCTTTAACATTTCCCCCTTTTAGGTAAAATAAAAACCTTACAAAGAAGAGTCAGAGAAACAAAATAATGTAAATATACATATACCATATACAAATAATTATTTCTGTTATTATTTCTACAGTTCATCCCATTTCTATGAGTGTGAGTTGGGTAGTTTAGTGGGTAGTAATAACCTACTTTAATACACAGAGTCAAGTTAACTGCGGTGTATATTTGTGAATTATATTTATATTTAAATTTGTCTTTTACATTTGCTTTCACAATTTATTTTAAATTCAGTGCAACTTTATTGTCTTTCAGTTTTCCAGAGATTCATTTTTCATCCCACTTCATGTTTTTTTTGTCTACTGGTCACACCCTTCTGTCAAATCTAAATTTATTGGTATTTAAAATAAAAAGTGGTCAGAAAGGAGCTGCCCCTCATTTCTTTCTTGTTTATTAAATAGTCTTGTTTATTAAACAGGAAAAGAATCACATGGAATTATGCAGTAAACACAAAGAGTTTTGTAAAAAGGTAACAACGGTCTGTTGTTTCATTTAACTTAGTTAAGTGGCTCTTGCCATAATGTGGATTAGAACCATAGTGAAATAGGTTAACTAACTGTGTACCAACCCTACCATCAGAACTGATGATCCCAAACACAACAAAAAGGCAAGAAATTCCACTGATGAACTCTTGATGTAGAACACCTGTTAAATTAATACCAGTCTAGGTCGATTCCTCATGAATTTTATTGAAAAAATGTCAAAAGTGTGCAAAGCTGTCATCAGAGCAATAGGTGATGTGTTCAATATTAATCTATAATGTAGCCAATAATAAAACAAAGTAAATCGTTGAACAAGAAGGTGTGTCCAAACTTTTGACTGGTAGTATATATATTCTGCAGAACTGGGCTTGAGAATAAGCAGAACTGGACTTGGTGGGAAGTTAGTTGATGCTTTGGATATGGTTTGAGGGAAAGAGCTTCAAAGAGGTCAGCATAGCTAATGGATTTAAACTGCATGGCGGACAAGGAGATAAATCAACATTACTAATAAAATGTTCTCCAAAATCTAAAAGTGCCCTTCTTTAGAAAATAAGAACTTCATCCTGGATAATCGTAAGGCACATACCTTCTTAACCCTTGTATTGTGTAAGAAAGCTGCCCACGTCTTTAGTGTTAGCGGGTCAAATTTGACCCCTGATCTAACTCAGCCCAGAATACTCAAAAAAAAAAAATAGTTATCATCCAATATTGTTTTTCACCTCATAGCTGACTTAGTATTGGTCTATGGAAGGACACACACTGGCAGGAAACAATTTGGAGTGAATACTTTTCTTTAATTGCAGAACTGTGATTCAAAACAAAGATAGGAACTTTTCCCAAAGTATCAACTAAACAAAAACTTGGAAGAGGTAATTCGACCCTGAACTCCCTACTCTCCTTCTTTACAGTCTCTTTGGTTCTGACGCTGCGAGCTCCACCCTGTGTGGAGTTTCCTTGGCTGTGTCGGTCTCCGAAGTTAGACCTGTAAAGACAGACAAGACAAGTTCACAGACAATGTCCCTTTCAAATCTCGCACCAGAGTTCTGACCTTCCGTTGGCACCCAGCCGGACTGTGCCAACTGTCTCCTGCTGTGCTTCCACGGTTGAGTTGGGTGGACACGTACCGATTCTGGGGATCGACCGGCTTATAAACCCATCCCCACACACATGCAACCAATCACACGACACAGACTTAACAATACACTTGAGCTTTACACACAACACAGGTGGACTTGTTGTTTGGCACCTAGCAACCCCGTAATCAGCTATTAAGCCTCATTAACCACACCTGGGTTGGCTAGATGCTACACTACCATTCATGCTTTACCCTTGACGTCACCTGATAGTCCAGAGCCGTAAATCTCCTAATATTCCGTCGAGAGACTCCGTTGGCGGCGTGACCGAGCTGGTACAGATGTCACAAGTATGTAGTCATATCAATGCAAACACTGTTTTAAATGGGGCCCCATTGACCTTTCATCTTACATTATACTACTCGTTTTCAATTCAAACATGCTGATATTCACTCATTATATTTCCTATAATGAAGACAATGGGTAAGCATATTGTCTGAGTCTAATAGACTAATATTTGATCAGTATAGACTAATAGACCGAAAGTGCTTTCTTTTCTTTTCTTTTTTAACTATAATGACATTTGTGGCGTTACGGGACAAAATTGATCCGGATAGATTTATGTTAGGAAAAAGGCAAAAAGTTCTTTCTTTTTCTAAAACGAGAATAACAAGTGTGTTTTTGTGTCTGGGTCAAATCTGACCTGTAACACCACAAATGTCACTTATTTTTTTACAGACCTTAAAAATGTACAAAAATGGTGATCATTTATTTTGTTGTGTTAAAATAGCAATTTCTGAGGATATGATGAAGCCTTGTTCCAATTAAAAAAGCAAATAGTATTTTTATGTACCTAAACTTGAAAACGGGTCAGATTTGACCCGAACACAATGTAAGGGTTAAAAACACTGCAAAGTGAACACCCTGCCAAGAGCCCTTTTGGAAGCTGTCCGGGTGGTAACGTTTATTGTCCAGGTGTTTCTGTTAAATCCAGAGCTTTCAGCATCTCAATTAACTCCCCATTGCTACAGCATTGCTGCTACATGCCCCACTTTTCCTCCAAACCCTTCTCAATCAGGACCCAAACAAAAGGTAGAGGAAGATGCCTCTGGCCAAACAGTCCACTAGAACAAACACATGGCCTGGGTCTGGATGTAGACCTGTTATTTATATTAGAAAACTCAAACCATCAATTGTAATAATATTCTTATCATGGTGATAAATCTTAAATCCATTGAGATGGTGATTGTTTGGAAAATTAAGCTGCAAACCTCCATTATTCTCTGAAATTCTGTTGGCTCAGCTTCTGCAGGGAGCAAAGTACAATATGGCCCCTCTGAGAGCGCAGAAGAATCAACATAATTATCTCCAGACTATCTGTTTGTTCAAAGGAGCAGCTAAGAAATGAGCCTGTGATGGATGTTGAATCATTTGGCATTACAGGCAACAATATTGCGCATATATATATATATATATATATATTTGTTGTTTTTTTGTTTGTTTGTTTTTTTTTGTTTGCAAACTCCGTATTGAGTCATTAAAAACATAATGGGGTCATCAACTCTCCACCTGGAGATTTACACACGTGCAGACTTCCAACACATCTCACACACACCTGAGGTGCGTCTCACGAAGCAGAGATGACTGAGATGCACCAGAGAAGACATACTGAAAATAAATAAGGAAAAATCAGCCAGTGCAGTAAAAGCAACCCGAGTGAGATTTACTGAAATAAATAATAAGATCTAGTTTTCACACTGAATCTCTTCACACTAGTCAAAAAATCCTCAAAATGTTCCACTTCATCCGCAAGCTTATATTATAATAATAATGTCTCACTAAGAGGTTGGTTAGAGTGGTGGATAGGGCATTAATTTTTTCAAGTCGACTAGTCGGTCAGCAAATTCGAGTTGACTAGTCGTTTGATGACATCATCACACATGCAGTGGAGGAACATGGGTGTGCAACATTGAGCAACTTTTATTAAAAGTTCTCTGTAACATTAACAGTCAACACGACAATTAAACAAAACAAAACAAAGGCTGATACCTTGAATTTTTCTGGTAAATTTAAGTGTCCAACTGAGAGTGGGAACAGTTTAAGCCGCAGTAGGACGACTCCCTGCAGTGCTAGCATTAGCCATGTTAGCTAGCGGGTGCCATTTCAGATGCCGTGCAGAACGCCGGTAGTCCTTCATCCTTTCAGCAAAACAAACCCTCCTCCATCCAATCAACAATACAAAACCTTCTCCATCCACTCAACAATACCAAACCTCTTCCATCCCATCAACAAAACAAAACCTCCTTCAACCCTTCAGCAAAACAAAACCTCCTCCATCCAATCAACAATACAAAACCTCTTCCATCCTATCAACAAAACAAAGCTTATTCCATCCCATCAACAAAACAAAACCTTCTCCATCCAATCAACAAAACGAAACCTCCTTCATCCCATCAGCAAAACAAAACCTTCTCCAAACAATCAACAATACAAAACCTCCTCCATCTAATCAACAAAACCCAATCTCCTCCATCCAATTAACAAAACAAAACCTCCTTCATCCCAACAAAACAAACCCCTCCATTCCCAGTCAACCAAACAAAACTTCCTTCATCCCTTCAGCAAAACAAAACCTCTTCCATCTCCCATCAACAAAACAAAACCAATTCCATCCCAGCAAAAAAACAAAACCTCCTCTATCCCATCAACAATGTAAAACCTCCTTCATCCCTTCAGTGAACAAAACCTTCTCCATCTTCTATCAACAAACCAAAACCAACTGCATCCCATCAACAAAAGCAAACCTCCTCCATCTCCCCAACAACTAAACCATAACCTCCTCCATCCCATCAGTAAGACAAAACTTTGTCCATCTCCCAACCAATGAAATATTTCCTA
>JBBIGA010036298.1:0-5000 GCA_037576975.1 Alestes dentex | reverse complement strand
GAATAATGCTAGAAAATCCTCAAATGTTGTTCTTCCTCCTCAATTTGAGTCTTGGGTTACAGTAATAAAGTCTCACTAAGGGATTCAGACTTTGATAATTAGAGTATCTGAATCTGAACAGAAACACAATCTCAGACTCTTATTTCAGCTTTGAACTGCTCTAATCTCATTTTCACCAGTGTGAGCAAAACTAAAAGAAGTACAGGAGGTCCACAGTTCCTTTCCTACGACATTGACGTAACCCCAATTTTGGTGTAAGTAGAAACACACACTAGCCTCGGTCACTTACCGATCCTAACCACTACGAAATATACAATGTACTTAAAATGTGCTTAGCCCTAACTTAATTTGAGTGAGAAACCCCTTCATCTTAAATTAAAGGCATTAATTCTGGAGGTTCTATTATTTAAGGGACAAATTTGAAAAAGTACAAGGATAATTCTGTAGTTTTACCCCTTAATCAGCCTTAATTAAGCCAACGAGAGCATACTGACTTACAGCATCTCAGTATGGTTCTCCCACTGTACTGAGACTGCACAGAAATCAGCGACTGTCCCCTCCCCTCACTGAAAGACATCTACACATCCCGCTGCCTCAACAGAGCTGAGGGTATCATTAGAGACCGGACCCATTCTGCTCATGACCTGTTCAACCTCCTGCCCTCTGGCAGGCGCTACAGGTCCATCAAAACTAGAGCCAAAAGGCTCAGAGACAGTTTTTTCCCACAAGCCATCACTGCACATAATACACACAAACTCATACCATCACCACTCACGGACAATGTGCAATAACTGCTGCAGTTTTCCATAAATCTCAGGGCATTGTGCAATAATCTCAGCACTGTCTACAATATGTGCATCTATTCATTCTTTTATAGTGTCTTTATATCTCATCTCAATAAGTGCAATAATTTAATACTTGACCTATAAATTGTGCGTCATTGTTGTCTGTCCGCATGTTCGATGTTCATTGTCTATACTGTGTTTATTGTCTATACTATGTTCACTGTCTGCACTGTTCACTGTCTGCACTGTTTAGTGTCTGCACTATGTCACTGCCTGTGTCACGCATGGTCAATCTCGGTCACGCCCCCAATGGAGTTCCTCGCCGGAGTATTAGGGATTCCCCAGCTCTGGACACGTAAGCATGATGTCAGTGAGTGGTGTGTGTGCATGGTTCTTAGGTGCCCAGGCAGCCCAGGTGTACTGAGTAACGTAATTAACAGGGACTCCGGGCTGCTCGGTGCCTAAGGACAAGTTTCAGAAATGCATTGTAATTACTGTCTGTGTCGTGTGATTGGTCGTTTGAGTGAGAGTGTAGGTTTAAATGCTGGTCGACCCACTGAATCAGTGCGTGGTCACTAAAATCCAAGCTGTGTTTGTTGGGTTGTACGGGACAAGTTTGGGAAAGAGTAACAGTATCAAGTTCGTTCACAGTACCGAAACGGGAAAAGAGGGACCAGAGCGGGGACGGTCTCAAACACGTATGAGAGACTCTCCAGTGGCAGAGATGAAACCACCTTTCAGTGCCCGGCTCATTCTTGTGTGTTTCCTTCATTGTGTGTTCCCCTACAGGCATGAACACTCAAGCTCCAGGTGTGGGGCGTCTTTCTTCACGCAATGCAGAGTCTCGAAAGAAAAGGATTTCAGTTGGAGTTTTTGGAAACTTCCTTTTTATTTGTGTTTGTGCAAGCTGAAAGGTGAACTGTATTGAAATGAAAAAAACCTTAATTCAGCAGCATGTTTCCTGCTAGCGCGTCCTTCCCTGCACCCACTGTGACAGATGTCTGCGCTGCACTAATGGACGCCTCTGCAATTACCCTGCCACCCGACGAAGGCCTACTCCAACAACAGGTAGCGAGCCACCAAACCCAGCTGGAACACATCACACAGGCAGTCGGACAGCTGGTGAACGTGGTACCACCTACAGCAGTCATAGCTACATTTTTCAAGGCCAAAAAACACGCTTTGCTACCTGAGAAGTATGGGGGGGATCCAGCGGTATGCAGGAATTTTCTAAGTACGCAGACTTTCGAACCAAATTTAAAGTGGCGTTTGATTTTCCAGATCATGGCCGATCCAGTAGTTCCCGACTTCTCCAACTGAAATAGTGAACAGAGACTGCCGCAGAGTATTCAGTGAACTTTAGAATTCTCGCCGGTGAGAGTGGCTGGAATGAGCCGGCCCTCATCGCTGCCTATCGAAAGGGTCTTTGCTCCAAGCCCCAGCTAGAGTTGGCATGCCAGGATGAAGGATTATCTTAAGATCAGTTGATCCATCTCAGCATCTGCCTAGATCAACACAAGAGAAACAAGGGAGCATTACTCACCTCAAAAGGGTCCCGACTCCCAGCAAAGAATTATCTCCCTTCTGTTTCAGTGCCAGAAATCAGTGCTCCCGAACTCATGGAGTTGGGACGCCAGAAGTTAACGCCCAAAGAGCGCAGCCGATGTCGACGGGAGGGTCTCTGCCTGTATTGTGGGGGGAATGGGCATTATGTGGCATCCTGTCTCCTTATCATGCCTAAGGTTCTGTCTCCTCCTTTGACACTGTCAGTGGCAAATTCAGAGGACAAACAATTGTTTGTGGTGATAAAATTGAGATGTGTTAACGTGTCTGTTTGTGTTTCAGCCCTTATAGATTCGGGGTCGGCTGGCAGCTTCGTGTCTAGAGCGATGGTAATGTCATTTGGACTATCTGTGAGAAAGTTGCCAAACCTTATTCCAGTACAAGCTATAGATGGGCATCTCATAGCGGGAAAGTCAGATAGGTGGAAAACTAAGCCCTTAAACATTCGGATAGACCCAGGGCATGAGGAGAGGATGAAGTTCCTCGTTTTGGAACATCTGGAGCCTCTTATGATACTGGGTCTTCCCTGGTTAAGAACTCATAATTCAGTTATAGACTGGGGTACTGCACTAACACTGGGGTGATAATTGTAGTTCCCATTGTAAAGTCACTCTCTTGGGGGGCACCTTCATAGAGAGCCCATTGGCGGAGGTCCCAGTGGTGATTCCCTCGCACTATCAGGATCTAAAGGAAGTATTTAGTGTGTCTAAGGCCACCTGCCTCCCTCCACATCGACCGTGGGACTGCACTATAGACCTCCTGCCGGGGAAGGAGCCTCCTCAGTTACGTGTTTATCCTCTCTCTGTGAAGGAGACCAGAGCTATGGAGGAATATATCTCTGTGGCACTCCGGCAGGGGTATATAGTGCGGTCTTGCTCACCTGCGTTGGTGAGTTTCTTTTTTATTGAGAAGAAGGACGGGGGCCTCAGACCATGTATAGACTATTGTGGGTTAAATGCAGTCTCTGTGAAATATCCGCACCCTCTCCCTCTCATCCCCCCTAGCCATTGAGCAGCTCCACGGGGTGAGTGTATTTACTAAGCTCGACCTGCGGAGCACATACAACCTTGTGCGCATTAAGGCAGGCAATGAGTGGAAAACTACTTTTTATGTAACGGAACTTGCATTTCTCGGTTATCATGTAGGGCCTGGGGGGTGGCGATGGATGAGGGAAAGGTTCAGGCTGTTACCGAGTGGCTGGAACCCACGACGATAAAGGAGTTACAAAGGTTCTTGGGATTCGTGAACTTCTACCGGTGATTTATCCGAAATTTCAGTACTGTGGCAGCACCACTGACTAGCTTACTTAAGGGCAAAGCGGCATTTTCAAGGCTCAAAGAACTTTTCACCTCAGCCCCAATGTTAAAAATACCAGACCCAGCTCAGCCTTTTGTGGTGGAGGTTGACGCATCAGAGGTGGGTCTGGGAGCGGTGCTGTCTCAGTACAGTGAGGTCCCCCACAAATTACATCCATACACCTTCTTTTCACGGAAACTAACTGACGCAGAGCATAACTATGATATCGCTAACCGAGAACTGCTGGCAGTCAAAGCTGCATTAGAGGAGTGGCGTCATTGGCTGGAGGGAGCTGGACACCCCTTCACAGTGTACACAGACCACAAAAATTTAGAATACATCCGGCAGGCTAAGCGACTCTGCCCTAGACATGTGCGGTGGGCTCTGTTTTTGTAGTCATTTTAATTATACAATTACATATCACCCAAGCACGTGGAATCGGAAGGCAGATGCCTTATCAAGATGATTCCCTGTACCTGAAGAACCTGAATGGAACGAGCCAATCATTCCATCAACCCTCGTTGTAGCTCCCATTAACTGGGATGTGAATTCCGAAATCGAGCGGTTAAATTCTCACAAGGCTGTTCTGCTAGAATGTCCCGAAAACAAAAGATTTGTGCCAGAAGAGTTAGGAACGAAAGTGATAGAATCGCGCACAACACCCCAGCTACCGGTCACCCGGGGAGTCCACAGCACAGTCGAGGTGTTGAGTCGAGAGTACTGGTGGCCGTCTCTGTGGACAGATGTGGAGAGGACCGTCAGGTCCTGTACCATCTGTGCCATTTCTAAGACCCCGTGTTAGTTGCCCACCGGTAAATTAATGCCTCTACTGATACCACACAGGCCGTGGTCCCACATCTCTGTGGACTTTGCAACGGACCTCCTAGTATCGCAAGGCTACACAGTAGTATTAGTAGTTGTGGACAGATTCTCGAAGGGGGTCCGTTACCTCCCGTTTGCTTCTCTGGTATTGGACCAGAGCGGGGATAGTCTCTAACACGTATAAGAGAATCTCCAGTGGCAGTGGAGAGACGAAACCACCTTTCAGTGCCCGGCTCATTCTTGTGTGTTTCCTTTTCAGCAGTATGTTTCCTGCTAGTGCGTCCTTCCCTGCACCCACCGTGACAGCCTGTATTTGTTTGCACTGTTAAGTAGCCCCTACAATTTTACTGTATGTATAGCATCCTGCTTCAGTACAATGACAATAAAGGCATATGTGGCCATGCTAAGAGAAAATATAAAATATTTTAGAACCGACTACGCCACCCCGAGGTTAACTGGGGAAATAACCCAAATAAGGAACACAGGTTCGTAGGCCAAGTAACCCAGAGAGACACGTGTACGAATGTACAAAAC
>JBBIGA010036249.1:0-13632 GCA_037576975.1 Alestes dentex | reverse complement strand
CGTGCTGGTGTGGTATGCTAGCTCCATCTTGCAAAGACTGCATATAACTATACCGTTACGTTTCTGGCTGTGTTTAAAATATTCCCACACCTTTGAGGTAGGACGGCGAGTTGTTTTCTGATGACATGTATTGCTTGGGAGTGCAGGCTGCTGAACCTGAGAAGTGGACGGAGTTTCGTTATCCATGCTGCTTTGTTTTGGTCGCCCACGTGCGTCTGGTGAGTGGGCGTGATGTGTCGACTACTGGATTTGACGTCGACGTTTTTTAGAACCGAGTCGTCGACGTCATCGACGTGTCGCTGCAGGCCTAGTGGATATATAAGTGAATATAAGAACACTGTAGATACACACACACACACACACACACACAGGTACACAACGGAGTGACAGGCATTTACAGTAACAGTAGAAATGCATCAGAAAATTTGCCCAGTAGTAATAGTTCCACCCAAAAAAATTTCATGTGTTGCATCAGAAAAATTGCACTCAGGTAATATTGCACATGAGAGAAACTACCATGGTGTATTGGATGTGTGTGTTTGTTTGTCTGTGCGTGTGTGGTCATCTGCAAAGTCTTTGTTGTGGAGTCTGACAGCAGTTGAAAGGAAAGACTTGTGGAATCTCTCTGTCCCACATCGTGGGTGCCGCAGCCTGCCACTGAAGGAGCTGCTTAGTGCAGTCTGAGTCTCCTGCATGGGGTGGGAGATGTTCTCCACCAGGGATGACAGCTTAGCCACCATTCTCCTGTCACTCACCACCTCCACTGGGTCCAGAGGGAATTCTAGAACAGAGCTGGCCCTCTGGATCAGCCTATTCAGTCTCTTTCTGTCCCCAGCAGAGATGCTGCTGCCCCAGCAGACCACACCGTGAAAGATGGCTGATGCCACCACAGAGTCATAAAGGGTCTTCAGGAGCGGCCCCTGCACTCCAAAAGACCTGAGCCTCCGCAGCAGGTACAGCCTGCTCTGCCCTTTTTTATAGAGAGCATTTGTATTGTGAGTCCAGTTCAGTTTATTGTTCAGATGAACACCAAGGTACCTGTAGCTCTCCACAGCCTTAATGTCCAGACCCTGGATGTTCAGTGGTTGCAGTGGAGGATGTTTGTGCCTGCGGAAGTCTACCACCACCTCCTTGGTTTTTCCAGTGTTGATCTGGAGGTAGTTCTGCTGACACCAGTCCACAAAATCCCAGGTCAGTTCTCTGTACTCCTTGTTGTCCCCATCAGTGATGAGGCCAACTATTGCAGAGTCATTTGAGAACTTCTGCAGGAAGCATTGGGTGGAGTTGTGAGAGAAGTCTACAGTGTAGATAGTGAAGAGAACGGTCCCAGAACCGTTCCCAATCACAGAGGTGATGAATGGAAGCCAGGCATTCATACACCAACACATTGCATTTTCAAACAAGTTCTACAATACCACTTTTACAAAGGTGTTACTGAACATTCTTTTCTTGCTGATTTGTGTCATCTGTGAAATATCATTGTCTCTTGGTTCTCTCAAGGGCCCGGATGGTTTAAAATTGACCTGCTAGGAAATCACTGAAATCATCACAAATAGGTCTGTCGGTATTGATTATATTGGTAATCAGGTAATCTAGTGATTATTTTAAAGGTCAATCAAGTAATTTTACAATCAAGTAAGCAGTTGCAGTTTATAACAGCAAACATTTATTCATGCAATATGTAACTGCAACTTAATGCACTTCACTAAAGAGATCCTGCTGATTTTGGTTTCCTCTCTTTCAGTGAAGCATAGAAAAGTTAATGTAAGTGTCCCCGCAGAATGTGCTGAATGAGGATTTATAATGAACTATAAATTCCCTGTTGATCACAATTCATTCAACACTGCCATATATTATACTGTACTTTGCAAGTCATCTCCTCTTCTCCTCTCTTCTCTTTTCTTCTCTTATTCTCTCTTCTCCTCTCTTCTCTTCTCTTCTCTAATTCACTCTTTTTCTCTTCCGCCCCTCCCCTCCCCACCACTCCCCTCCCAACACGCCCCACCTCTCCCCTCCCCTCCCCACCCCTCCCCTCCTCTCTCCTCCCTTCCCCTCTCCTCCCTTTCCCTCCTCTCTCCTCCATGTAGTGTATGTAGGAGATCTGGTGAAGTTGTGTGAAGAACCTCAGTCTGAGTGTTGTAAGTCCATTATTATACTGGTGCCTGTGAGACTTGGTGGAGACTCACTGAATCCTATCTATATCCAGTGTGTAAAGGTAAGTTCTGAAGCAAATATACTATATCGGCACCATATATTGTTTGTAAGTGTTATTTGCCTACAGATCAGCCTCAAAACAGTCATGTTTTAATGTGTACTGTGAGCTCTAATAAAATACAATACTTGTGTATTTGTGTAGTATTATTCATATATTTTTCTTTAGCAACTGCTTCAGCTGAAACAATGCATTGGAATCATTGGAGGAAAACCAAAGCATTCATTATATTTCGTAGGGTTCCAAGGTAAGTGACCTGCCTCATCTGTTAGATACAGTCAGGTCCATAAATATTGGGACACTGGCACAATTCTAATCTTTTTGGCTCTATATACCACCACAATGGATTTGAAATGAAACAAAAAGATGTGCTTTAACTGCAGACTTTCAGCTTTAATTTGAGAGTATTTACATACAAATCAGGTGAGCGGTGTAGGAATTACAACAGTTTGTATATATGCCTCCTACTTTTTAAGGGACCAAAAGTAATGGGACAATTGGCTGCTCAGCTGTTCCATGGAGAGGTGTGTGTTATTCTCTCATTATCGTATTTACAAGGAGCAGATAAAAAAGTTCATTTCAAGTGTGCTATTTGCATTTGGAATCTGTTGCTGTCAACTCTCAAAATGAGATCCAAATAGTTGACACTATCAGTGAAGCAAGCCATCATTAGGCTGAAAAATAAAAACAAACCCATCAGAGAGATAGCAAAAACATTAGGTGTAACCAAATCAACTGCCTGGAGCATTCTTAAAAAGAAAGAATGCACCGGTGAGCTCAGCAGCACCAAAAAAAAAGACCACGAAAAACAACTGTGGTGGATTACTGAAGAATTCTTTCCCTGGTGAAGAAAAACCCCTTCACAACAGTTGGCCAGATCAAGAACACTCTCCAGGAGTTTGGTGTATGTGTGTCAAAGACAACAATCACCAGAGTGAATACAGAGGGTTCACCACAAGATGTAAACCATTGGTGAGCCTCAAAAACAGGAAGGCCAGATTAGAGTTTGCCAAACTGCATCTAAAAAAGCCTTTACAGTTCTGGAACAATGTCCTATGGACAGATGAGACAAAGATCAACTTGTACCAGAGTAATGGGAAGAGAAGAGTAAGGAGAAGGAAAGGCACTGCTCATAATCCAAAACACACCACCTCATCGGTGAAGCATGATGGTGGTAGTGTCATGGCGTGGGCATGTATGGGTGCCAATGGAACTGGTTCCCTTGTATTTATTGATGATGTGACTGTTGACAAAAGCAGCAGAGTGAATTCCGAAGTGTTTCAGACAATATTCTCTGCTCATACTCAGCCAAATGCTTCAGAACTCATTGGACAACGCTACACACACACACACACACACACACACGTGGGATCAGCTTCACTTGTTCCAATCATATTAAGTATGATTGTATGACTATATGCTTATGGAGAGCTGATCCTAGACCAGTTCTGTGAACCTTGATTTATAATGCCAGTACTTCTCTCATTATCTCTCATTATACAGATGACAAGTTGATATATCTGGATCCTCATTTATGCCAGGCTGCTGTAGATGTCAATCAAGACAACTTTCCTTTGGAGGTATAGAAACATTTGTGTTTTTATTTTACAGATGCAGAACAGTTGAATCAGGCTCAAAAGAAAATTTCTACCTAATTAAGTGGTTAACTTGATATATAATATATAATATATTGTTCTTTAAAGTATAATTTTAAAGGAAACGACAATACATCAAAATAAGAGAAATGAAAACAAACAAAATGGCTTGTTCACTCAAACAAAATGGCAATAATTACTTTTGTCGAACTTCAGGTAGTGTTTTGCCGTCAAACTGAGGCGTGCTGCTTGTGTTGGAATTTAACAGACACTGGCATGGAATGGTTGTCATACTCACAGTAGTCATTGCAGTCGTCTCAAATTTTCTTCCTGGAACTGTATGCATGTATGCGTGTATGCATGCACCACCTCTGTAAAGAAATCTGATTACCTCTACAGCTCTACAGTGAGATTTGGTTTACTTTGAGGCCTCTGAATTATCTTGTAAAATAGGTAGAATTCCTCTTTATTTCTCTGGCAGTCATTCATACGCCAGTTCATTCATTCTTGCAGTCTGATTTGATGAGTAGTTCTACTGGTCGGCTGAAGTGCTTTCCTGAGATCTATTGGACAGTCCACCGATACAATGTTACGTCAGCTAAGGAGGCCAAATTTCACTTTAATAATGAGCTGCAAGCTCTTATCCAGAGCAACTTACAGTGTCTTTGATGCAAGGATTTGCCACAACCTTCCACTGGACCATGTTGTTTAACTCAAGGCAACCCATTTACATAATTTGGACTAAAAATACAAGAGTTTTTTTAATAAAAGATACATTTGTAATGTACACTTAAGAGACAGTACTTCACCAAGAAATGCTTAGAACAAGTGAAAGGAAGTTGATGGACCCACAAGACCCTCCAGGCTTTCAGTCATTCTTAGCCATGTTGGTGTTTTGTGGTGTGTCCAGTAGCAGTACTAACAATGTCCTCTCTCCTCGTCTGCAGTCGTTCCACTGCAAGGCTGTGAGGAAGATGTCCTTTCACCGCATGGATCCCAGCTGCACTCTGGGATTCTACGCTAAGAACAGGAGTGACCTTGAGACCCTCCGCTCTGAAGTCACCGAGGTGGGAGAGCCAGATTGCTGAGCGTGGGAAATGTTTTAGAAATTAAACAGTACTGTGCCATCCCTCATTTCTTCATATTTTGCTTCCAAAGATCCAGACGTTCTTGTAGTTTTAATGCTGTCTTGAGGAACAGCTCTCCAGGCTTCCTCAAGGACTCTCATTTTCAGTCCAGTCCCTGAACCTGACCAGTTTCAGAGGAATGCTTTTGTTTGTTAGGCCACACAGTGACCTCTGTATAAATCATTCAGACATAACAAAGCACATCTAACTTAAGGCCTGAACCAGTGAAGAAACAGATGCAGATGATTCCAGATGTTTATGTCAGCGATTGGTATACTGGTGGTGCTGAATTCTGAGTTTATCTAGCCACTTCGTACTTTAGGCACTTTGCAGCCTGTCACAGTAATGTAATCAGCTCAGTATACCACTGATACAATTTGACAGGCAGAACATAGTAGTTTTGCACCAACAAGATTCAAAGCAAAGTATAAATAGATTGTGTGGCTCAAGACTTTTGCACGGTACTGTATGTGAGCCTAGTTCAGGAATTGCCTAGCACTGGATATTAATGCTCTGTGTGCTGAAGAGTGTGGCAATGTGATGAACGATTATTATTATAATCGTATAATTATATTGTAGGGGGTTAAGTAATGCATGTGAAGGGGTCATTATAGTTAAAATACTTACATTCAACAAACAGAAGTTCTTCCATATGATGGGGTTTAAATTTGATTCAGTATAGAAAAATTATTCTATCCTAAAACCTATAAATTGTCAAGATTCTAACTATGTTTATGAAAGTTGTGTTGCACGAGACTTGTTTATTCAAATTACTTTATATGTTTATGCAACCACACAAGCTTCATATAATTGACACGTTTGATACCACGTTTAAAGACCGTTACTCTATCGCTACTCTACTTTCCTCCCTACTCTCCTTCAGGCTCTGACCTCATCCATTGAGACATACCCCATCTTCACCTTTGTGGAGGGTAGTGGACAGGAAGAGCACACGGAGAGTGAGTCAACTGCCGACTCCATATCACATGTCCAGGCTAAAGTGAAGCCTAGACAGAGCAGCAAGCGCAGCAGCATGGATGACTTTGTGCTTCTCTAAACACTGGAGCTCAGCACAGCCACAAATATATTCAATTAACAAACTGCTAATCTGTTTAGAGAGGCAATCAAAGGTAATTTTTTTGTGTTCATTGGTTTTATATTTGATATCAGAACATTTAGTCTGCCCTATAAATCGATTTACACTTAAGGCCAGAAGTTTGGACTCACCCTCGGATTAAAAAAAATAATAATAATAATATGCTGCTTTTTCAAGTATTTTAAAGTTTGAAGTAACACATTTAGCCATAAAGGCTCAAACTATTGGTTCTGAAGAGATCTGTCACATCTGTCTTTAGTGACTGAGATTCAGTTTGTGTTGATCATGAAAAAAGAAAAGTATCAATCAGTCCTTCAGCATCACACAGTTCCTTCTAGATCATGTATCAGTAAACTTTAATTTTTTAACAGAATAATGTTCCCAAGTGTTCTTAAAACTGCACCAAAATTATGTCCAGTCCAAATAAAAGCAAAAAGTTTTGAGAATGCCGTCTTGGCCTCCCTAGTCTCCAGATCTTTCTCCCATCGAGCTGCAGAGATGAGCTGCGCCCACAAGTTCAAACTGAGCATCCAGCAAATGAGACAGAACTGTAGGATGAGGTGAATCTGTGCTGATGTGTTAATGGGAAGGGGGTCATTTTGATGAAACTTGTACATAAACTTAGTAAACTGCACTTACAGTGTATATTGTTACATTTCAAACCCTATCAGTTACATTTGTTTTAAGTACTTCTTATGTTGTCTTGCAACAAAATTTTGAAAGACTATATGTAATAAATGTGGGTGTGAGTCTAAAATTCTGGCCTATAGTCTAGATCCATAGGTGTTGGGAGATTTAGAAACCTTTGGAAAGCAATGTCTGAGAAAGAGGAAGTGTGTTACCTTCCTCTAGTGATCAATTTCTTTTCTGAAAACACTACTTTATGGACTGATATGGCCAAAGAGCAGTGTTGGCTGTTTGTTCAAGCTATTAATGTTTTCATAACACTGCCTGTGTTTCCCATACTGATCAGGCCATTGGCTTGTTTATCTTCTAGGCCTGAGTCCTTTTAGTGTTACTGGGGTTTAAGTCTAATCCCCAAAGTCTTAACCATGGTCATCCTCTTAGCTTAAGACAATGACAGAAAGGTGCACTGTGACCCCAAGGAGAGACATGATGGCTGTTTATCACCTGTACTTTGGCCAGCTGTGACAGACATTTAATTAAATTACATATAGAATAATTAAATTAAATTTAGTATCATTTTACTTTAACCCCAGCTGCAGTTTGGCCAGCCAGGACACAGGCATTTTAGAGTTAAGAGGTACATGCTTATTCACTGATCCATCCATCCCCAGGCCACCATAGCTGATGGCATTATGACCTTCCAGTGGTGGTGCCAACCCTTAGACAGAACTTGAGTTGTTTTTTTTTTTTTCTTCATTGTGAAATTACACTGATGGCATGAACTTGCTGACAAGTTGATACAGTAGCTGTGTCTCGACGACTAGGACTTCTTCACTAACGTCAGATTTGTCAGATTACCTTCTAGCAGCTCCAAAAGTACCTCAAACTGCCAAATCAGCACATCACATGTGGTGTTTGGGTTGATGTGAAGAAATGTGTCAGAACGTTCATTTCATGTTATGCTAAATGTGAATTTTTACACATAATGAAATGCAAATATACATATACCTTTGAAAGGCTTACATTTTGCTGTTTTTAGAGTGCACTCCATTTTCTCATTAGGTTGAATGTAATTTTTCCTGGCATTCCATAAATCTTGTTCAACCTAGCAATGGTACCTATGAATAATGGTTTTGTCGGTGTCTTATGTGTGTGCATGTTTAGTTTTTAGCTTCTTTGACTGCAAGGTTGTGGTCTTGAAAAATGCATGACTAGAATATGTCACTAAATGTACTTTATTTTTTCAATAAATATATATAATTTTGAAATAAAAGTAGACAAAATGTAACTTTTTGTCTACTTAATGCAACATTATATTTAAATGCTTTGCACTCAGGTGGAAGGAAGAATACATACACACACATACATTTACACATACATTTACACATATATATACATATGTATAATGTGTGTGTGTATCCATCCGGTATACCAAAAGTTTCAAAAACAGATCATGGTTTTCGGGTGTCACAAAATATGGGGGGGCAGGGGGGCACTGCAGCCCTGGACATGCATTTGTGCCCTATCTTCTCTGTAGAGTCCCTGAGCTCAGCGACCCCTGCCTTGAGCTGTTCCAGTGGCGTAGATTTTAATGATTAAAAAAGCTAATTAATATGGTATATCTTCACTCCCATTAAAGCGCATGCAGTATTTACTTGGTTATAGAAGCAACAAGAGGCCCCATAGGCTGTCTCCATATGGAGAACAGCATGTGTCCTTTGACCTCTGGAGAGGGGCCAGAAAATTCTAAACAGTCCACAAAGGTTAAAGCAAAGGTTTGTACCTTTGCTTTAAGGTACAAACTTAAAGCAAAGATAGCTGTACCTCAATAAGCATTTAGTCTACTCAAGATAGGAAAATCAAAAGGTCACCTGTCAAATATAGGAGGTGAGTGTGTTTTTATGTCAGGAGGTCATGAGCAACCTGGGCATGAATAGTGGTCCATGAGGACATGGGAATGAATTCAGGGTCCAGTGTCCATGTAAGTACAGGGACTGTGGAGTCTTTGCATGCACAGGATCTTAATCATCCATGAGGTGTTCATGAGCACAAGGCATGGTATAGAAAAAATAGGAGCGTGGCCATTCATGATGAAGGAATATTAATTAAGTGATACCTGACCTCGTATCCAATGAAAAATACTTGGGAAGCTGGAGACATTGGAAAAGAGGAGGAGATTTGACTATTCAAACACTGATGTCATTGTAACTTACGGTAAGGTGGGAAGGATCAATGCTTTCTTATGCCTATAAAATACCCAGCATGGGAGAGAATCCTCCACCAAACCACAAGGCTGTTTCATTCTTTAATAAAACTACAAGCTGTATTTCTCTGACTGTATGATTTTTTTTTTTTAGTTAGAAAAAGTTTCAGACTTAGACAGAAAGAAGTCGTAGAGGAGGGAGTCCAGTGCATGCCAGGATCTCAGCTTTGGTGACCTCGTCCACCACAGTAACCTTGCTGCTGTGCCTAGCGTTCATCTGGATGTAAGCTAGGTCTTGCGGCTCCAACTCCAGCAATGCCCTGAGGCGATTTAGGGACTCATCAAAATGTTCCAAGATCATCACCAGGTCAAGGGCTACCTCCACCTCATTGTTCAAGCCCATGTTGAAGCTCATGTGGTTCTTCACCAGGCCATTGGCCAGTTCTTTCAGGTCCCAGAAGCTTTCAGGATCCTCCAGGAAGACCTCCAGAGCAGAGCAGAGAGGCTATCACAGGATAGTGATGAGGACAGCGTTAGGGGCATCACCTGCCTCAGCTGGCTCAGGTCAAGGTGCATGTGACTGCACAGCACGTCAAACTGGAACCTTCTGGATGCTCATCCACATACTCGTCTGAACCTAAAACCACACAGAAATGACAAGAAATTACGAACCTTCCTGTCAGGAAGTGGTTAACAAGTCAGTGGTGTTTCCAAACTTCCGATCTATTCGGTATTAAAAGTATGAATAGAAGCATTTTGAGCTTCTTTACCTTCTTTACCTACTGAGAAACCTGCATACCAACAATACAACATTTATTGTGAATAAAATCTCTTGGGTTCTTGGAAACAGAGATTTCAGCTTGATTTAAAAAATACTGTTGTTCACTCAGTCTTATATTTACAAACAAATAAATAAATTGACTTTATCAGCTGGTGATATTTACTGGCTTTAAGTATTCCAGGTACGTGATATGAGACCTAAAATATCATGAAAGGGCCCATATCATGAAGGAAAGAATGTTCTTCTTTTCCTTGTTTGAGAAACCTGCATACAAGCAGTATTTATAGTAAATAAAAAAAACAACACCCCCTCTTGGGTTCTCAGGAACTATGATTTCAGTTTGATTAATGATTGTTATTATAAAAAATATATATTTATAAAATCACCAGTTTTTCTACATTTCAGGGGTAAGTCCTTGTTGATGGTCGTACCTTTTTTTACAATTTCCTCTCCACTGATGATCTCACATTATGGCCCCTGTAAAGAGATTAAAGCTAATTTACACTATTTCCTCCGTAGCTCATACTGTACACTGTATACCCTTAAAAGCTTCAAGACAACTACTTTTAATCAGTTTAGCAAGAAACGTTTTGTTCATTTTCTATAAAGTCAATCTAAAAAGAAGTAGAAGCAGACATTCAAGATGCACAATATATAATCCGTTTTATAATTTGATTCGCTCAGAGAGCGGGTCCGGGTCCTTGGCCGAGTCATGAGTGAATCCGTCGGATCCGGGTCCTTGGCCGAGTCATGAGTGAATCTGTCGGATTCGCTCAGAGCGCGGGTCTGGGTCCTTGGCCGAGTCATGAGTGAATCCATCGGATCCGGGTCCTTGGCTGAGTCCGGGTCCTTGGCCGAGTCATGACTGAATCCGTCGGATTCGCTCAGAGAGCGGGTCCGGGTCCTTGGCCGAGTTATGAGTGAATCCGTCGGATCCGGGTCCTTGGCCGAGTCCGGGTCCTTGGCCGAGTCATGAGTGAATCCATCGGTTAACTTTAACCGAATCGGAATCACTCAGAGAGCGGGTTGCGCTCCTGAACATAGGCCAAGTCAGCGAATCCGCCGGTTAACTTCCTCCACACCCGAAAATGTGCAGCCGAATCTGAATCGCTCAAACGAGCAGGTTTATCACTCACATGAGTAGGACAGTTCTTATTTGGCATATTTATTCTTAGGCTATGTCCTAATTTGCACATTTTGCCTTTTTGTTCGAATTGCTGTTATGCCTATGTGTGTTTAAGTTTTGTATTATTCCTTTTTTCATGTCTTTAAATAAATCTTTGTCACCGAGGTAGCCTTGTCTTATTGTCTTGTTTTATGTAAAAGTGATTCATTCTCATCACAGGGCATTTTACTTTCTTTTAAAAGACGGTTCAAACACTTCAGCTGACTTACAGCTGTCGATTTGGCAATACTGACTCAAGTGACTCAAGTGACTCACAGACCTGGATCAGTTTAGTGAGTGACTCAGAGGGAGCCGAATCCTAAAAAGGATCAGAGTATTACAGCTCTACTCCAGGTGAGATACTGGGTGTTCTGATGAATCGAGGTCTTCATGTAATCCGACATAAGTCTAATCTTTAACTATTAAAGGTATTGGTGAATCCGGGTATGAATGGGCAGAGCTAAACTACTGTAGCCAGAATAATACTGTAGCCATCTTCCCCTGCTGTCATGTCTATGGTCAGTGGCCACTAGAGGCCGCTCTTTCTGTTTCAGTTTAAGAGGACTTTTAAGTTGACATCTGTTTGTGTTACACCAGGTATGAGTTCTGTTCATCATGAGTTACAGGACCCGAGGACGAGGACCCAGCCCAAGCCAAGTCAGAGGACCATCCCCATGCCGGCTCTGAGGACCCAGGTCCCCGTTCCTGCTCCAGAAGCTGCAGCCCTCGTCACAGGTCCTGAAGCTGCAGCCCCTGCTCCTGACACTGCGGCCTCAGCCTGTGTTCCAAACACTGCGGCCCCAGTCCCTGTCCCTGATGCTTCCCAAACTTCTGTTTCTGCACAGTGGCCGCTTTTGCCGCTGCCTCCCCCGCCACTGCCTTGGTGGAGGAGACGCGCCGGTGGGGGGTGGGGGTGGATGTGGTGTTGCTGTTGGAGAACCGAGGATTTCTCCCAGATATTTTTGGGGGGATCCAGATGGAGGGACCTCTATGTCGGTCCACTTGCTTTTTACTTAGTTCCAGTTTACTCCTTCAGCTACTTTTCCATATAAAATATAAAGAGAACACAAAGCAACCTTATATTGCCTGCTCCCCTGTGACACATCTGTGGCAGATGCAGCCCAGCATTCCCACATCATAACAGCACATCTCGAGTGTTTTGCTGAATGTTCTCATGTTTTTCGTTTTTGTTCTTTCTAACTAAAATTAATGTTGAGTTTAAAGCCCCTGATTAGTTAATTTGACAGACTGTGCCCCAGCACCAAATCCATTAAATTTAAATCTTTTGGACCTTAATGGACAGTCTAGAATTTGACGCTAGGTCTCCACACCTGTTTATAGGATGTCAGGCATGCACTGTTACAGATTCTTTCATCTTATAAAGACTTATGAAACTTATTAACTTTATCTGACGTGTCTATAACGCAAATAAAAATCAGCAGTTTATGAAATAAGTGGATAAGTGGAAGGAGCCTGTGGTGTGAAAAAAAATTTGACCCCTAGTGCATGAACAACCACATGAAGTATCCACTTTGGTTCCTCACCTTCTGTTCTGCAGAGACTGAGTGGCCAGAAGCATGAGGATGATGGTCATCTCAAAGGTCACCAAAAGACATTGCAGGGGCATCTTCTTGCCCAGAACCTTCTAATCATTCATCTGCTTGTAGGACAATTTATCTTCTGTTACCACTGTCCATCCTGAATATTTAATCTCTTTTATTGTAATTATTCTTCTAATTCACGAGGCCCCAGTTCCTCTGCTCAAAGAATCATCCTTATTCCTGTGGGTGTTTTTAGGCCACTTTTTCCCCTTAAACTGTCTTTCACCATTATTTCTTTTCCAGGTGCAAAAAGAACAGAAAACACAGCTTTAAAGAGCTTCACCAAACATAAGCAAACATATCTGCTGTGTAATTAATGAGTTTAGAAATAGCAACAGGTATTTCATAGATCAGCTGCTTAAGAAACATGAAGCTCTGCTCAGTCAGTGATAAGACTCCTTAGTGACTCCTTGTGGAGCAATATTGTTTGTGTAAACATACACAACCAGTTTTGCACACACTGAGATAATCTACTTTTGCTTACTAAAACTTACCCAAAATACACTCAATATTCTTTGCTAATAAATTAATTTACGGTCGGTTCTCTATTTGAGTTCCTTTATTAACCAGTAAATGTCATACTTTATAGGATGTCAGACATGCACTGTCACAGATTTTGACATCTTATAAAAGAGAATAATAATTTATGGTTGCTCTTCCCAATAATGAACAAGAATAAAAATCAGCAGTTAATTAAATAAATGGATACGAGTTAAAATCCTGTGATGTGCAAAAACTTTTGACTGGTAGTATATTTTTATTTCAGTTCTGTCTTAAAAAAATGGAATGTTTTCAGAGTGGACAGGTTTAGAGTGATGTACATAATAAAATAGCCAAGTCAAGGAGTAAAGTGGCCCCTTATAGTCATGTGTGAACACACCACAGTACAGCACACAGTGTGAGCAATATGCAGAAATTCTTTCTCTGCACTTAACCCAATCAGTAAAGCAGTGGGCTGCCACCAATGAGGGGCGCCCAGGGATCAGTGTGTGGGGGCGGTCCCTCGCACAAGGGTACCTCAGTGATGACACTAGTAGTGCTGGTATTCAAACCCATAACCTTCTGACTGCAGGGCAACTCCTTAACCACTAGGCTACGAAGTATAGAGAAATGGTAAAATTGTATATATACATATATGTGTCTGTGTATGCATGTGTTTGTGTGTGTGTGTGTGTGTGTGTGTGTGTGTGTGTGTGTGTGTGTGTGTGTGTGTGTGTGTGTGTGT
>JBBIGA010036220.1:0-13634 GCA_037576975.1 Alestes dentex | reverse complement strand
ACTTCTCAGCTTCGATTCCTTCGTTACCTGAAGCTCATTAGAATAATAATCATTAGCTAATACCCCTTTTCCAGTAACCTCTTTCCTAAAAGCGTAGCTCTCCTTAACAGTGCAATTAAGAAGAGTTTACAGGGTTAATTTCTGTGTTTCGCTGGCCGAATAGTTTGTGCGGGATTACTTAATGAACCCTGCTTGATAGGAAACCCCTAAATAAATAATCAATTAATAATTGACTATTTATTAATCAGCCTAAACTGATTCCGGAGGAGAATATCAAAAATAACCTAAATTCTGAATTATAAAATCCCCCTACACAGTGATTTGAGTTGGCATTTGAACCGCATCTACCAACTGTCCCACTACGTGGGAGATGCTC
This sequence comes from Alestes dentex, assembly GCA_037576975.1. Classification (NCBI taxonomy): domain Eukaryota; kingdom Metazoa; phylum Chordata; class Actinopteri; order Characiformes; family Alestidae; genus Alestes; species Alestes dentex. Next base: position 13,258 of record JBBIGA010036220.1, on the reverse strand, counting down.
TCTAATTGCATCTCATGACTTGCCACTTTTTGGTGAAGCAGGTCCTCCTCTGGTTTTTCTCACAGGCTCGTAGCCGAGCAGGCTCACAACTTCAAACTGAAAACACAGAGGGCAATTCGGGGGACCTTCTCCCCGAATAAACGTCTCTTTCACAATCACAGCGTCCACGAGACCCTCCACTCTGTACGAACTACTGCCCACTCGGGAACCTCTGCGTCCAAGGCAGCCGGGGTTCACACGTTCACGCCTGTAGTGTAACAGAGGGAAAGGGAGAGAAGGGAGAGGGAAGCACACACATCACGTTAGAACGGTGCACGATCGTCAGAGTCGTCTGCATGCTAGCGGAGCATGCCTCCACGCCCCTAAGTTAACGTGATGAGAACAATCCGACAGCTGCCTTCTCGGGACTTTAGGAGCTCTGAAGTGTCTCAGAGCGATAAGGTTTTTCTTTTCCTTTAGGGATCTTCTCTTCAGAAACCTACCCTAGAGCAGGGCTATTCATTTAAAAATTTAGTTGGGCCAGAATTTTGAACCAAAAAATTTTTAACGGATGGTGAGCAGTGGGTGATGACAACTTTTGAACCAACACAAATGAATATATTGAAAAAACAAGTAACTTTTATTTATTCCCTTTTAAATATGGACAGATCTGACAATGGCACCTCAAAATGTGCAGAACTTTTTAAAATGATAACCTAGCAAAATCTGAAGAAGTAGCAATACTTTTTTCCACTTTTGAAGTAAAAAAAACCCCTTTTTGTTCATATCTGAGCCAGGCATATCTCAAAATGCATCAAAACAAAAATAGTGCTCAGTATTAGCAATAATATTTGTTTCCCTTCTGAAATAAAATAAACATTTTGCTCACATCTGTCCCAGGCACATCTCAAAGTGCATAAAATAAAATACTTAACAGTATTAGCAATAACATTTGTTTCCCTTTTGAAACAATAAATATTTGGTCATATATGACCATGGTATATCACAAAGTGCATTTAAGAGAATAAAAAAAGAAACTAACAATCTTATCAAAGCAATTAGTGCACAAAACCGATGACAGTAACTATTAAACATAAATACAATCTCAAATGCACACTGAGGGAACAAAGGTCCATTTTAAATGACCACATGTGATTAGTTATGGATTTGCTACCCATCTCACATTATGTTGATATGTAAGCTACAGTAATCCTGCTGACTTTCTTAGTGGGAGAAGTGACATTTTTTGTTCTGAATGAGAGTATTGAATTTTGGCTCATAAGATGTCAGTGCAATCCGAAGGCATTGGTGAAGAGCATGTCAGACAGGGAGCAAAGAGAGCTGCTTTTTATTGAGTTCATGTGTGGAAAAACTTGATTCACATGTGTATGTTGATCCAAACATACTGAGCACAACAACTGCTACTTTCTTAATGTTAGGGTACTGATGTATATTGACATCAGTCCAAAACTTCACGGGTCCTTTAGTGTGAAGCTCCTGTGCCATGGTTTTTGATGACTGCATGTCAACAAGTTCAAGTATGAATTTCCCCTCGTCAATGGAAGGGACCATTACCTTTGCGCTGGTGGATAAGTCGCCTTCTGTTGCAACAGTGAATGGGTTTCTGGCAAAACCCATCACGTCTGTGGGTAGAGCAAGTCCGTCCAATCGCTCAGCAAAGTTCACTTTTAATGTTGCAATGAAATCTGTCATAATGTCCGTAATTTGAGCCGGTGTTGAGATGCATTTGTGGAGCGCTGGAAAATGCAGCATTCGGCCTGTGCTCAAGTCAGTCGCGAAAATGTCCAGTTTGACTTGGAATGCGTGCATCTGTTCCACAAGTTAAATAACAGTTTTATCTCTGCCTTGTAGTCCCACATTTAGGTCATTCAGGTGTTTGAATAAGTCGCTCATAAAGCAGACATCGGCCATGAAGCTGTCATCCAGTATGCGATTCAAGTTTGCTTCTGCCTATTTTTGCTTGGTGCTGCAGAGGAAAGCTGTGATCTCCTCTCTGAGATCACAGAAATGCTCCAATGCTTTACCCTTGGACAGCCACCTGACATCATTATGCAAAAGTAGGTCGTGGTGGTCAGCAGACATTTCTGACAGCAGCATGCGAAATAAGCGGTGTTGGAGGCTTGATGTGGACCGAATAAAATTAATTGTAGCCATCACACTGTCCATTATTGTTTTGAGCTCTCCGCTGAGTTTTGTGCACTATGCCGTCTGATGCACGATGCAGTGTAGGGATATCAACTGAGGTGCAACAGCCCACCAACATGCTGCCAAGCCACTCACTTTTCCTGCCATAGATGGAGCCCCATCCGTCACAGCTAGAAGAGACGAGAGGGCAGGAGAGGTCAACTCAACAGGAAAACATGAGGGACCTTTGACAGGCTCACAGGCATTGCAACTACTCCCCATCTTACTGCCAACTGGAACCTTTGGTGTTGGTAACGGCAATCAACCAACAGCACCGGACAAGCAGCCAACGTGAGCCAGAATTCCCAAGAGAAAAGAGCCACGTCACGGGCGCTTGATCATCAAGTGTCTAATACTATTAATTTTGCTAACCTTAAGTTTTTGGGTAATCTTCTCTCTAGTAAACCAGGTGTGGGCCAACAAGGAACTCTGGAGCTGCCAGACCTCATTGGAATCAACATTGGTTCAGATTGATCATGTAATTGATCATGAGTTGATTGATGGCAATGATCAGGGTTTAAATTGATCAAAAGCTGTAGAATTAGAAAAACAAGGAAGACATGTCAGTAGTTGTGCTCTAGCTGCAGTTACACTGGCAGTTGGGAGTGGATTGGTACCACTAGGACATTGTTTTTCAGGAACCTATATGCATAGTTCAGCTAATGAGCCAGGTGCTATTATTTATCTTAATAAAACAAGTATTTTTGGGATATGGCTGATAACAACTGAGTGTGATGTTATAGGACAAATTAATATTAAAGCTAAGTGTATAATTGATAATTGTATATTTTTGGGTACATCTAAATTGATGACTATTGAAAGAGCTGTTAAACTACTTGCTATTCATTCTGATATGTATAGAAAATATATTTATCCTAAAGTTAGTCATTTAAATAGAACTGAGAGGGCTCTAGATGATCCATTGCCATTTACTGAGGATATGGATTTGCAGGAAGCACAGTTTAATTCTTGGTATCAATGGGCACAGTTTACAGCTAAAGAATTAAATAAAACAGAGTGTGTAGTATGTGCATGAACACTTATAGCTAAAGTAATTATAGTACCTAATCCATATTCCTATGAACATTGTGCAATGTTTAATAGACATTTTTGTGATGTTGTTACTATTCATAGGTTGTATTGTCTTGTTCATCCTGAGTATCAGGTGTTTATTAATTGGGGTAATTAATGGAGCATGGGGTAAATGGAAATTTGGGGGAACAAAATGATCCTACTCGACAGAGGCAGAGGAGATCTTATGAACCTGACCCTAAAGTAACACTGGATGCCACAGGACAACACTGAGGTATTCCTGAACAATATAATGCTAGAAATGAAATTAAATCTGGCTTAGAGTCTATTTTTATTTGGATTAGTTTGAATAAAAATACAGAGTGGATAAATTACATATATTATAATCAACAGAGGTTCATTAATTACACTAATGATGCTTTAAAGGCATTGGGAGAACAACTCAGTGCAACAAGCAAAATGACTTATCAAAATAGACAAGCTTTGGATTGGCTGTTGGCAGAAAAAGGAGGTGTGTGTGTAATGTCTGGTGATCAGTGTTGTACTTAAATACCTAATAATACAGCACCAGGTTGGTCATTTTCCAAAGCCATAATGAAAATGCACCGACTTAGAATAGAAGTAAAAGCAAATGCAGCTAGAGATGCACATACTGGAGAATGGTTTTCTAACTTGTTTGGGTCATGGAATGCCATGTTCATTAAAATAGGGGCTAAAATAATTGGATCCCTTCTGATAATGGGTATACTAGCATGTTGTGTAATTCCGCTTGTGAAAGTAACTATGACTAAAATGATAACTAATACTGTAAATAGTCAGATGATTGTGGTAGCAGCTCAGGACTTTTCATCTCTCTCATCTTCTAATTATGAGATCAAGGGTGATGATGTTTTTGTAAGTAGGGATTATTAACTGTATGGCGTAGTTATTTTAAGTGTGACCAGTGATGTACTAGTGATATATCACCTGGTTCACGCCATCGGTGTCGGGCCGCTGTATGCAGAGTGCAAACTGAATGAAGAGGATGAACTATTTTTAATATTCTTGAAGAGGACTTTGAAGATTATGTGACATTTGTTTACAGAGACAGAGGTCTAGTTTAGTATGATATTGAGTAGTACTTTGGGAAATTTTTATATTCTCGATATTGTGGACCCTGTGAGCTTTGATTCTTGCTCATATGACCTTTTCCAGATACCTCACATATAATCCTTAAAGGTAAAGGATAATCACTGAGTGAACTAGCAATTGCTGGCTCCAAGCAACGACAGCATTATTGCAATATATCTGCTAGTTCACCTCATATTTTTGTTTTCTTTATTGATTTTCTTCATTGTGCTTGAGCTGTAGGATTTTATATTGATAAGCGGTACTTTTTTGAATATTCAACTCCACCTGTTGTTCAGTGTTTTTTCTGACTTTACAGTCAGAGAGGGGGGATTGCCAGAGATATTAATGATAAAAATACTAGATTAATATGGTGTGTTTTCTCTGCCATTAGATTTAATTCAGGATTGCTTAGGGTTGTAAAGGCCCCATGTGTTGTTTCTAAATACAGAATGGCATGTGTTTCTTTGACCCTGGGGAAGCCCCTTAAGGTAATCCTCTAGAAGGTAAAAGTGGAGTCAGCTGAAGACAGGTGAAGGGTGTGTTCTTAGGTCAGAAGGTCATGCAGCATGGGTCTGAGCAGGCAGCAAATTGAGGGTGGGTTTCCATATAAGTACAATAGACAGAGAGTCTGTGTGTGCCTGATCCATGAGATGTCTGCACACACACACAGTTGCTGCAGCTTAAAAAAGGGGCATTACCAGTTGAGAATGAGAGATACTGAGTAAGTAATCTTTGATCTTTTATCTATAGGGGAAATATTTAAGAGGGAGGAGACATTAAAGCAGAGGTGGAGTTTTGAATGTTCAAATGAGTGGGTGTTACCTGAAAAGAGTGTGTGTCTGGAAAAGTCTATTTAATTTGTGAAAAATTGTAAAAGGGAGAGAGCAAAACTGGCCATTTGCTCTCAAGGATCACAAAGCTGTCTTTAATAAACCAGCATTACCTCAACTTTCTGACTGCCTTTGATTTTTTTTATTGGAAAAAGTTTTTTTATTTAAAAAGTTTAATTCCTGCGCCAATTCTCTACTAAAGTCTCAGCTCCTGTTGATAGATAGCTTTATGCATAGCATTAAGTTGCCTCATATATGCCCTTAATTCTGCTTCCAACTTCTCCAAATGGGGTACCTTATAGGGTTCCCTTAAATGCGGCAACGGCACATGTCTCCCAGTATGCATCCAAAGGGGAGTCAGGTGGGTGGTCCTGTTGGCTTGCATACAGTAATGCATTAATGCCAGGGGTAATGCATCCACCCAGTTTAATCTAGTTTTTTTGTTTATTTTCGCCTTCAACTCTTTCCACCATCCCTTGAGACTGTGGACGATAGATACACCCCAATCACTGCTTGATTCTTAACTGTTGCAACACCTTTTTAACATTTTGCGGTACAAAAGCTGACCCATTGGCAGAGCTGATTTCTGATGGTATTCCAAACCTTGGAATGACTCCCCTTGTCAGAAACTATACCACTGTTCCAGCACTTTGATCCTTAGATGGGGTTGCTTCCACCCATCTGCTAAATCTGTCTATGACCACGAATATGTACCTATTCCCTCTTACACAATCTTATCCACATAATCAATTACCAAGTGCTTAAATGGTCTTGTGGGCACTGGTATGTGCCATGCAGGGGTAGTGATCCCCCTCCTTACATTATTTTGGGCTCACACATCAAGTTCTTGCTTCTTTATTTTCCTTACCACTACTGCACATGTTTTTTATACATTGTTGCCTGTCCCTTTATGTCTGCTAAATCTTCAAGAGTGGTTATAGGTTCTATCACTACCATTGGAGCCATTACAGGAACTTCACACCTTGAGGCCTTTTTGGATGCATAATCAGCTAAATTATTACCCTTATATACATTGCCTGTATATTCCCAAATACATTTAAATCAATTGAGTTGTTTTAAATTTAATTTATTAATTTATGTAATTTATGTGACAATTAGAACAAAGAAATACATACACAGCAGTGGTGGCCTAAAGTTTAAGGATTTGGGCTGGTGTTCAAAAGGTTGTTTGAATAGCCTGACCAGCAAGTTACCACTGAATTATCCTAAGCAAGGAACTGCCCCCACATAAACTGCTCCCTGGACACTGTAATGATAGCTGCCTGCTGCCATGTCACGTGTATGACTGCACTCATTTAATCCATTCTTCTGGTTTAAAATGTGGTGAATCAGAATCAGAATCAGAATCAGAAAACTTTATTTTTCTGATTCTGGTGGAGTTGCTATGTAAATTAAATCCTGTTTGGTAAAATCCATGACCAGACACTTTCCTCTAATCTTACTAATCTCCACAGCTATGGTGCGGCCTGATGTCTTTCTCATGTACACACCTATTGTCACGCCGGGTCTGGCTCAGTCACGCCCTCAGAGAAGTCAGTCAACAGAGTATTAGGAGACAAACAGCTCTGGACACAGGTAGAGGGTTGGTGTGCTATGTGAATGGTCGTTCGATGCCTAGGCAACCCAAGTGTAAGTAATTTGCGCAAGGCTGGGTTGCTAAGGTATCGACTGGCAGGTCCACCTGAGTCACGTTAAGTTTAAGTGTCCCAATTATCGTCTCTGTCGTGTGATTGGTGGGTTGAGTGCATGTGTTACTTATAGGCCAGCCGAACCTCAGAATCAGTGCACGGTCACCCAGTTAGTTCAGAGAGTTTTCCCTGGACGACGAGGAAACACTTTGAGCCCCGGAGTCGCAAGCACTGCTGTGGGGGAAAAAGGCCGTATCAGCACGTTTTACAGGAGAAGTCAGGGAGAAGAGAGCGAGCACTCGCGACCTGTGGGGTGTTGGCGTTTCAGTGTTTTGTGTTCACAGTCAAAGTTGAACTGAATAAAGACTCTTTGTTAAAACATTAACCTCAGCTCCTGCTTGTGCATCCTTCCAGCTAGCGAACGTGACACCTATACGCTTAAGTGTGCAGGAAGCTTGCCCTAATCTTTGCAAAGCAGATTTTTGATAATATTTTACTAAAGCATAATGTGCTGTGCCATTAATGGAAGAAAGAAAACACAGCAGTTTTGCAACATTTCCATTGCTGCGCATGACTATTTCATCATTTCTTTTTGTTTTCTTGGAGTATGCACTTGAATGGTAACACACTCCATGCACAGTCATCTTTGAGAAGCATTTAAGCATAGCACCAAATGTGACATCACATTTCTCCCTAAGAGCCAGGAGGTTCTCCCCTTCTGCCTTCAGTACAGTGGATTTTCCTAAGCCTGCTACCACTGTATTAACCTACATATTCAGGGGCTTTTGCTTTTGTTCTGTCTGTCAGTTTATGAAAGAGTGTTTTGCCAGTTTTGGCAATGCTCTAATGACAGTCCTCATAATTTGCTGTGGTACTGCTTGTGTGCCATGAAACATCTTCAAGATGCAACCATTGAATGACTTGAACACAAAGGCTGAATGGGTCCACAGTGGACTCCATTTCCTTACACTAGACACAAGATGCAAGCACAAGTGCACATTCATTTATATGTGCTCTTTCCCATAAAGATGTGCAAACCTCTTAATAAACATCACAGCCACCTCTTCACAATGACTAAGTCTTTCCTCTGAAATTTGGTCACTCAGAAAATTGGCATAATATCAACAAGCAAGAGCCAATGTTGATAGAAGTGGGTAAAATGCCTTTCAGCACAACTGGACTGTAGAAAAGTAACCAGTAACATTATTACAGTAACAAAAGTAACATTCATTGGCCTTCCAAATTTTCATTTTTAATGATCTTGGCAATGTTGTGATTGACATTGGAGTTATTTTGGCAACTTTGTCATCAGTCTCATTGATACTTGTAGCAACATACCATGGCTTATCATGGTTTGTTGAATCAAACCATAGGGAGGCTATTTGTCTGACAACCCCAAGACACACAGCATGCATGTAATCTGGTGGAACTCCCCAGACGAAATCAAAGAATGGTAAATTCATTAATGCACTTGCTCCTTTTACACCAGTTACTGGTTTACCATGGAGCATTGCATGCTCTGCATGATCAAATGCTGAACCACTGTCCCTCAACTCTGAAGTTTCATAACGATATACTCTCACAGAGCCCCTGCCCTTTGATACCTGTTGTCCCTCATGCAAACAGTAGCCACTGTCTGTTAAATTGTCATGTTCTGCAGAAGAGGTCTAGCTACACTGTCACAGACAAACATTAGTGAAACCACATGAGTCTGAACCATAAGTCTGAAATCTTATCACACAATATTTTGCTCTCTATCACATATGGCTTCAAAATATGTTGGCATTGGGCTTTTTGGATCCAAACCAGAGGCCACACATCATAACACGCTTAATGCGAGTCTCTGGAGGAAGTTAATTCACCAAGAACTAGATTGGCCAAATGCTGAAATTGGACAATTTAAGTATTCCATCACAGTTGAGGGTCAAAGACAAATTGTTTTCACAAATTAGTGGACCACCTGTCGCACATAAACTCTTGTAAATGCTGCCATCATAAATGTCTTCAATCAGTGTGTGCTCCACTTTTTTTCTACAGAACCTGTAATTAAATTGCCTGCTAATATCAGCATGTTCCAGCAGATCTTTCAGCTGAGGAGCCATTGGTAAATAAATGAAAACATGTCCACTGTTTATATTAGCTGATTCTGACCATTTATTCTGGCAAATTCTGCAAAATCCAGTCCCTTCCTTGTTTCCCAAAGAACTACTACATGTTTCACAGTAGAAATGGAATTCTACTTGTGAGAGTTTTAAGAAAGAGATATTTTGCTGAAGGCACAACCTGTGTTGGACAGTGAACATTGATCAGACTAAGTAGGTCACAAAGGGCTTCTCCAGTAAGATTGTGTTTCAAAACACATGCAAGTACCAGAAGAAAACTCTGACCTGTTGTAATATTGCTACCTTCAAACAAAGTGTTGTCATTGCTGTTATCTTTGTCTTCTGTCTCATAATCATGTTCAGAGTGACTGTACACTGAAGAAGTATTGCTTTCTGTGTCTGGAATCAATATCTCATCAATCTCATCACAAGATGTGGCACAGTCTTCTTCCATGACTTCACTGTCCTTTAGAAAAGAATAAAAAAACCATTCTCTTTACATTCTTATATATCATACGTCCAGGATCATATTTTTTTCAGAATCATGCTTATATACTGAATATGCAAATATACTGTATATGCAAATTGAGATTGTCATGATCCAGCAACTGCATGAGGATTTTGAATAATTAGACCTACTTCTGTTATATGGTGAAACAAACTGTTTCCTTGCCACACAGCTAATTACATAATTCTACCCCAGTCCTCCAAACAGCCTCTTGGACCCCTTATTAAATTTGTAAGCAGAAATGCAGCAGTATTATTATAACAGATCAGTACAACAATCTCAGTTAAAAAACGAATATATACATAAATTATATAAAATGGAGCTATAAAAAATTTCATACCTCTGAGTATATCAGTAGGCCACCCAGCTTCTCTATCTGAATTGTCTGAGTCAAACTAGTGCTGATTCTCTTCATTCAGTGCTGCCTCTGTGTCATCCTCTCTCATCTACATAGGAAAACATTTTTTATCACAGTAATATAACTGGACTTTGGTTTCATGGTAACACTGTTGTTTTTGACACACAAATTATATATATGAAAAAATCTGCTTGTTTGTTGCCATTGGTGATGTGTGGCCCACATAAACCTCTGCCTGCAAACAAAGTATTGTAAAAACAAACAAAATAATTGTAATACAAATACAAGTTGGCTTTTTGATTTGATAGATCACAATTCCAGTAACATATCACCTCTGTACATGATGATGCTATTTCTGCTCTCCTTCTCTGCCTAGTTTAGACAAAAAGGGTTTAGAAATCACATACTGAGGCCCTGACATTATTAGATTTGTATTCAGTTTTGTATTCAATTAATTATTAGCAGACTGTACAAAATAATGATTTAGTGAAAAGGTTTATCAGGAATGTTTAGTTATATAACCTTTTTAAATATTATTTGGTTATTATTTTGTTATAGGGTGTATTCATAATTGTATTTATTTATGTACAAATATGTTTAATGTATTGTTCTCTATTGTATATTTATACAATGCCAATAGTTTTCACATTTATACTTCAAGTAACACTTAATAATCTAGTTTTACATACCTTTGCTTCCAAAATCTTTTTGTTCTTTTTGTCCCCAAATGAGACATAGCTCTTTTTCTGTCAACATCACAAATGAAATTAGTCAATTATTTATTATATAAATTAAACAAACTAATTTATTTAATACAATGATTCTGTACAGTACATATAAAAAAAACATGAAACATAAAGGCACTTGCCTTTTTCCCTTCATTTTTGTCCGCCAAAATTAGAGGTATGTGGGTGAATTTCCTATTCGTTTTCTCCTAGAATGCGTGCGTTTAATGTAGTGACCTGACTGGCTACTGAAGACGTGGGGTTAGCGCGCAATATTCTTAACGTTAATAACGTTAGGTCAGGAGCAGGTTTTAAGCTAGGTGAACTTGTACTAGCACTGTAACAAGAACGAAAACAAATAAACAAAAAGTGTGTTGGACGAAGGAGGACAAAGTGTCTGTTATGTCGACTTCCTGGATTATTGATTTTGACAACCAGGCTTCCCAAAATAAATACTTGGCATAATGGTGGGATAATGGAAGAAAAGGCCTCGGGAAGGATGGCCATGTTTTGAAATCGATATAATTTAAGTATTGGGTAAGTGAAGACAATAAAGAACTCTGACATCTGATAATGGTTTTCTACACTGTATTAGACTGTTCTTTACTCTCATTTATTGTACAATGGAAACGATGGTTGCAGTTTGAAAAGTGATTTACATGCTAGTTTTAAAAAGAGTGCAATGTTATTTTATAACACACATAAAGTGAGCTTTCCAAAATGGAATTAGTTCGCAACACTAACAAAAACAGTGGATTTTTTTGTGTTTGTTTGGCTTCTGGTCTAATTACGTATCAATATTTAAAACTAATGGGGGTTCTCCACTGACTGGTACCAGCTCGGTTCGGTTCAGTTTGGTTCTACTCTGTTCAGTTTGGTTTCGGACGTACATCTTTCCACTACAATTAACCCTCTAAGCGTCAAAGTCGCAGAATTGTGACAAGACGTCACCATGAATAAAATAAACTATAGTTACAAATATCATGTAATATAGCATTTGTATTCCCTATCACTAGTTAGCAGACATGTAGTACGTTGATTTAAGACCAAAATTACATCTTTCTGTTCAAAGTTTTGAGTAAATAGCAGTGGAAAAGAGCCTCGTGTCATTGGTGCAGAGGCAGTCAAAGGACATCACGAGCGGCATAGCTCTGCGGGGCAAGCAACAATCCCTGTCAAACTTCAGGGCTCAGTGAGACCTTTGCCATAATAGCTCCCGCCGATCCAGAGTTATTAGCCAAAAACTGTTCACCTCGCCCCGCTGTCCCATTACTTCTGTCCCTAAAGGACCTTCCGAGCAGCAAAGCTCCGCGGTGCAAGCACCCAGACACTTCAAACTGCACTTCAAACTTCAAAATGCCTAACATTATTCTAATTTACAGTAAGTCTCTATCTTTAACCCCTTTTAAGCCACAAGCTTTTGAAATATTGATGTTAAAATCCAGTATTTTTTTTAAACCCTGGTGCTTAAAGGGTTAAAGTATTGCCTCCATGTAACTGGTTGCTATAGTGACCACCAATCAGTAACATCCAATATGTACACCTCATCATTTAGCAAGGCTCATAGATGTGAAAGTTCTCCAGCTCAGCTCCCTAGTGGCAATAGTGAAGATGTACCGGTAGTTCTATAAATCTATAAAATGTAAATTTTTAAATTGCCATGGCCAGGTTTTCAACTTTCTTGAATTTAGTCCTTTCTAGAATTGCTCACTGCTAGACTTCAAAACAACAATCATAGTTATCAGGCTCTCATACACTTCTTCTACTTTTGCCTGCTCCCGTTAGGGGTCACCACTGGAGATCAATGGTCTCCATCTGCCTCTATTCTCTGTATCTTTCTCTTTCACACCAACTGCCTGCATATCCTCTCTCACCACATCCATACACCCCCTACTAGGTCTTCCTCTTTTCCTCTTGCCTGGCAGCTCCATTTTCAGCATTCTTCTCCCAACATACTCAACGCAAAAAATCTTGCCTCTCTGACTTTGGCTCTAAAACATCTGACTTGTGTTGTCCCTGTAATAAACTCGGTCCTGATCCTGTCCATCCTTGCCATTCCTAATGGATATCTCAAGATCTTTAACTCTGCCTCTACCTCCTATTTTTAAAATAGACTGATGCGACACTCGGGCTTTCGTACACTGAATGAAACAATGTGCAAAATCAGTATAGTTTGCAAGACCTGTTGATATTTTTATCTTAGGAAGCGTTAACCACCATTGACTCTTTAAGTAAGGCTTCGACTGTCGAGTTTGAGGACTCCCCTGACTCTTACCCCAGAAAAATCTTCCTCCTTCAACAAAAGGTGAAGACTCTGGAGCAGGAGAATGAAATTCTGAAAAAGAACCTTGTAGAAAGTAAGTGAACCTATGTACCACTTCCTACTTTAGGCAAATTTGATTGTAACCATTTAGTAACTAGAATGATTCTGTGGTGAAGGATTATTTATATCCAGGTTGAAATTGTCAGGCAAATGGCAAGACAGTATCATGATTTAAAATATCAAGTTTCAAGTTTATTGTCATATACAGATAACAATGTAGCGTCATTACCTGTAATGAAATTCTTAGGCTCGTGTTCCTTCAACTTTGCACAATATTTAGAAGTGTACAGATAAGTTTAAGAGAAATATAGGAGAAAATACATATATATACACATATATATATATACACACACACATACACCAGAGATGTTCACAAGTCATTTTTCCCAAGTCCAAGTCAAGTCTCAAGTCTTTGTGCTCGAGTTCAAGTCAAGTCT
>JBBIGA010036199.1:0-13635 GCA_037576975.1 Alestes dentex | reverse complement strand
ACAAAAATATAGTGCAAATGAAGGCTCATTTTTGCAGCTCAGATTTGTACTGTACAAAACATCTACACTCCTGTGTGTGTGTATGTGTGTGTGTGTGTGTGTGTGTGTGTGTTTTATAGGTACAAGTATTAAACTGAACAGCTTTGCCTTTCAGAACTGCTGACAATATTTCTACTAATTTCCAAATGAAATTGTTTTTAAAGCATAATTTTAAAGGAAATGACAATACATGAAAATAAGAGAAACGATGCAATGTTTACAGATACACTTGAATAACTCAAATAAAAAAAAAGATTGTTCACTCTTAAACAAAAAGCCACTAATTACCTTTGGCAAACTTCTAGTAGTGTTTTGGAGAGTGTTGATTACAGCAGCGTTTTTAATACTTTTACTCATTACCTAGGATTTGATTCACTAATCAGTACCTCATAAAGCAGAATGAGGTGCTTGTGTAGGAATTTAACAGACACTGGCATGGAATGGTTGTCATACTCATGATTTAAAAATAAATTGTAGTGGAAAAGAAATTCCACATTCAGTTTGGGAGGTGTTGCGTTTAAATACGTTAACACAAAAAAGCAATTACACACGTACAAACGCTGATGTGTTTTCTTATATAACTATGTAATCCTCGATTTAAATACATTAATACATACATACAAACATAAATAGGTCTAGAAACAGACACCGATTACGAAATAAAGCACACTCGATAGTATTTGTTAAGGTGTGTTTGTGTGTTTATCGTGTCGGGTTTCTGTGAACAGGTCGTTCTGGAGGACACGTGCTCGCGAGACCTGATTCTGAAGCGCCCGAGTCTTTTCATGCAGCGTTTCTGGAGCTGGACAATAAATCAATCACCTCATCACGGCCATGTGTGACTTACGATAGTCTGGTGAGAGAAAGCAACCTGCAGTCGATTATATTTGTGCATGTCTGGTTTTATCTTTGAAGGCGGAGGTTTCAATGGACAGCGGGAACAGAACCGCGGAGAAGACCACCCGAGGAAGGACCGTTTGAAGTTCTTTATTTTTACCTTTTTCCTAATAAAACTCTTGTAACACACACATACAGGATCCCACCCCCACACCCCACCCCATTCTAAGTTTATTCTTTATACATAAGCACACTTGTCCCTGCAGTTCATATAGGCCTAAACATTTTCAGTCTCTTGGAAAATAAAACGCCAACGTGGAAAAGAGATAAGATAATTACAGAAATATAAATATATAAGTTTGTATACATATGAATACGGTGGTACAATCAAATCCCACCATAAAGGTATGAGAAACTGAAAATGAAAAATACATAAATAAATAAAAGAAAACAAAGCAGACGCACCACATTTGATAATGCACGTCACACTGGGAGATCAGGCAGTGTTTTCATTAACAATCCATAGCACTAATCGTCTGAAATAAAGGGGCTTGCGACTGTTAATGCTAATAGTGATTCATGGGTGATTAACAGAGCTGGATGTGAGATTTGAGCTCCTCGACCTCAGCTGGCCTTCAAAATGTGCCTGATAAGGGCTGTGTTTGAGCAGGTGCTGGGAGCATTCTCGCTTTGTTTGTCAAGCTAATTGTTGTTCCTGTATCAAATTATCCTCGTTTGTCCAAATTAATGGATCCATTTTTAAAGACGTTAACCACCTGCGGTGGGCAAACTTCCTTGCTGTGCCTTCTCCAGCTTTGAGGAGCCCTTGGAAGCCCACCTGGAAGCCCACCAAGAACGTATACTGATGCATTATTTAAATAGAAATCACATACATTATATAGACTGCATATGCTATAATCAAATATATAATATAGACAGTATGTGTGTATATATATATTGTTATTCACCTAATTTGGTGGGACGGCAGTTCTCTTTCTGGTGCCCCCACTGGAAGATCTCGAGGCTCTAATCACCAGCTTGGTTCACACCTTGTTAGCACCACCATTTAGCTTTGCGTTACATTCCCTCATTATTGACTTACATTTGCGACAAAATAGCACCTCTTTAACACTGTTTACTGAAGACTTAACAGTCCTAACCTCCTTCATATAAAACGGCGAGGACACGATGGGCTTGCAGTCAGTTGCTCCCAAGCTTCCAAGGATAGAAGGGCTTCCAAGATCCACGCCATGAGCTTCGGAATAGTCTACAGGATGGACAGAATGCTGCCCCTCATATTCTGCCTCCTGGTCTCCATGGTGGGCCTAAGTACCCCCAGACCTTCTCTCAACTACCTGGAGAACCACTTCACCGTGGAGGGCGAGTCTCAGGAGGTCCGCTCGGCTGCCCTCAAGAGGCTTCTGGAGGTGTTTGGCATGGAGGACCCCCCAGCCACCCCACCTCGCTCCCATAAGCAGCCACCCCAGTACATGCTAGATTTGTACAACACGGTGGCGGACGTGGACGGCGTGACGAAGGATCCCACGATCCTGGAGGGCAACACGGTCCGGAGTTTCTTCGACAAACGTAAGACAAGTTTCCCCTCATTATGAACGACTGCCAGATCAGTAGATAGCTGCACGAAGAAAGGTCGTCTGTATTTAAGAATTACATTTTTTCCCCACAGTGCGAAGTGATCAGATCGAGTTTCTGTTCAACTTGTCCACCGTGGCAAGAAGCGAGAAGGTCCTCACTGCAGAGCTCCATCTGTTCAAGCTCAGGCCTCAAGCATCCCTTACTTTCAACAGGCATCACTTCTGCCAGGTATGAACAAGTCACGTGAAAATGCCCAGACAGCCTCCAGAAATATAAGTGTAAAAAGCAATTGTATAAACATTAAGATGGCTGGATACATGGCTCTTTCTTCTCCACAGGTCAGCGTCTATCAGGTTGTTGAAAGCAGCAAGTCGAACACCACCCACACCCAGAGCAAGAAACTTGTGTCTTCAAGGCTCATTCCCATTCATTCCAACGGCTGGGAAGTTTTCACCATCACTCAAGCTGTAAGTTGCTCATAATAAAAATTACACACTTCAAATAATGTTGGAAAGAATCATTCATGTATTTTGATATATACAAAATACATACATGAACATTGTATACATACACACATATAGGGTACATTTTTACGGATGTTTTTTTTTTTTACTGTTGCTTATGCTGCTTCTACTTTCTTTTTTCGCACTGTCCACTTTGCTGCTGTAACAATGCAAATTTTCCACCTGTGAGACTAGTAAAGCATTATTTTTTTCTTTCTTTTTTTTCTGTAGATCCGGACATGGACATTGGATGAGCACAGCAACCTGGGTCTGCTGGTCACGGTTAAGACTCTTTCTGGCATGCAGATGGACCTGAGGACCATACGTTTCGCCTCGGGTCAGAACCACCACCACAGCAAACAGCCCATGCTGGTCCTCTTCACTGACGACAGCAGGCGTGCTGCCTCACTGGAGGGTGTTCTCAGAGGTACAGTGAATTCTAAGTGGACTAAGTGCTGAATGCCTGCATGTTTCTTTATTTGGTAAATCTGGCAATAGTTTCTTGTTCAGCATGAGTAGGTGAATGTTCATTAATGTTCATAGCCTTTTCTCTTCTTCAGATTCTGAAGACCCTTCAGTTGCCCCCAGTCTTCCGTTCCCCAGCCTGAGTCTTCCAGTGGAGGGGCGTCGCATAGCTCGCTCCCTGGACTATGAGGAGGATCGGGAGATGTCATGCCAACGCCTTCCACTCTATGTTGACTTCGAGGAAATTGGCTGGTCTGGGTGGATTGTGTCCCCTCGTGGCTACAACGCTTACCACTGCAAGGGCTCCTGCCCATTTCCTCTGGGACAGAACATGAGACCAACAAACCACGCCACTGTGCAGTCCATCATCAATGCACTGAAGCTTACCAAAGGCATTGAGACACCCTGCTGTGTGCCTGATAAGCTCTTCTCCATCAACCTCCTGTACTTTGACGACGATGAGAATGTGGTCCTAAAGCAATATGATGATATGGTGGCTGGAAGCTGTGGGTGCCACTGAAATCCTATGACTGTAAATAGCCGGTATATATGAAACCCAGTTCAGCCCAGTTCAGATACACATCTAACTGAAAAACAGGCCATGTTAAGACAACAGCTTGCTGATCATAATTACCCTTCAGGGTTTGTTTCATGGAATGTTTTCCTAATAGCACTGATGATCGATGTTTGGTATCATGGAGTTCAGCTGAAATGATGGACTGAAATGATGGACTGAGTTACTCAGGCCTTATCGCGGTTTTGTAAAATATGTAAATAGACATAAATGCTAATATATGAAGGAGCTTGGGGTGGTAACTTGTAAAATATGTACAATTGTATATTGCATGTTTTGAACTATTATAAATTCTAAATAAAATGTAACAAAAATTCACTGGAGTTACTGTAAAGAAAAAGATGTGGTTGCACCTCACCAAAAAATAAGAGATTTGCACTTCTGGGATCCTATAAAGCCAACATTAGGATATGCTTCCTGACTCATTAAACATTACATTTCCAAGGTAAAATCAGCTAAAATGAATCTGTAGTCTTTGAAGTAGCAAATAGTATTTGGAACTGAATTAAAGCAGATTTCCAGAAATCTAGGTTCAAGTACCCAGGTGGCCCCAGGCCCAAGGTTCAAATCATTAAAAAAACATCTTAATTATTGCAACCTTTCTGAGTAGTTGAGTAATACAATATATCCCATTGTAAGCATAACAGAATTCATTTATTTTTATATGCATCCAATATGATACTAAGTGTGCTTTAAAAAAAAAAAAAAGTGTTAATTCGGTATGTATGTTAATTCTCTTAATATATTCAAGAGTCAGTTCTGCCTTAACAAAAGTGTACATTAACAAAAGATTTGAGAAAAGTACAAATCATTCCATGTTCCCTGCAGGTCAACAGCTGAGCTGTGTGCAAATATCTGATCTCAAAATTCCGACTGATGTCTTCCTGATTCCTCTGACCATCTTATAATCTGTAACCTGGCACCTGATCAGTCTTAGTAGATCTTTTAATTGCCTCTTCATACTTGCACTGTGTGGTTTTTGTACACATTAACATGGCATATTATCAAATGTGCACAAGCACAGGACACTTACTTGTGTGACCTAATGGATAAGGCATCAGTCTCTGGAGCTGGGGCTTGTGGGTTCGAGTCCCACCTGGTTGCGGCTGTGTTATCACATTGATTCGAAGTCTAAAACTCATACGCTGGAAATGGATTGGCTGTCATGCTGCAGGTTTTCCAAACTGGCCACTATTAGAGTTGTTATACAACTGCAGTCCCCGGTACTGTAACTAAATGCTTTTCTGTGTGACATTTAAGGTACAAATGTTATCCTTTCATCCCAAAATTTCATCCCCAAATACCCTCTGCTCTGCTACCTTTCCTGTGTCTAAAGCAGTTTTGGTCACATCCCTCGTGCACAAGATGTCGAATCTTCCTTAGAATATAAAATTAGCCAAAATAGTGCCATCTGAAGGGGCAACCTTGATGACTCTGACATGAACATCTGCCACTTTAACATGCTATGGTTAAAATCCCTGATTTGATTAAGGTTAACCTGTCCTCCAGGGTCCCTTTGCTTTATCTTGGTCTGCAATCAAATGTCCTCAACTGTCAACCAAAAATATCTGCACTCAAAAAACTGTGAAGGTGTTTTCCCTTTGTTCTAATAAAACTAACAAAATGCATCTAAATCTGTGGTTCTTTCCTCTGCTCAACTTAATTTTTAATATCAGTGCTGCATTAATTACAGGTTTCATTCGTTTCTAAAGACTTGCTGTCCACAACTTGCTGAGATTATTTTCCATGCCTCATGTAAACTACCTCTATAGTTCAGTCTTAGAGGATGCATCTCTTCAAGCTAATCCCAGTTATAAACTTAGACTTAGGAGCCCATAAAACCAGAGTCCACATCTCAGTCCAGTTGTGTCCAGCTGGAGACACAGTAAAACATCTTGACAGTTACACATCATTTCTCACCCACAGCACCTGGTTATTTTCTCATAGTGATGTCAAGTGTATAGTTGACGGTCCACCATGTCTGGCATGGTCGAAATATCTAAAATGTCCTCAGAAATCTCTCATTTTGCCAACTGAGATGCTGATGAGAAAGAAGATAAATGTCAAGTATTTGACGTGCACTGAACATAGGTAAACCACATGACAGCTATATGCAGGAACTTCAACTCCTTGTACCCACTTCACTCAGGCTTTTAGCTGTGTACATTACATTACATTAATTTGCCCAAAACTTTTATCCAAAGCAACTAACAATACGTGGAGACACTCAAGTGTCAGGACAGTGTGCGAACCAGAAGAGAGATCTGAGTGCTAAAATCTTTGTGTAGGAGTAGTGCAAGAAGATAAATAGTGCATCAGGACAGATGCTTTCTGAACAGATGAGTTTTTGAGAGGTATAAGATAAAGAGGGATTCTGCTGCTCTGGTCACCTTTAGCAGCTCATTCCAGAGCAGGGAACTATGGATGAGGCTTTTTGAGCAGAGGCCTTACCTGAGCCTCTTGGGAGCTAGTAGGAAATGTTCTGGAGATTAGTGAGACATTAACTACAGGCATGATAGTAGACATCAGAATCAGAATCAGAATCAGAAAACTTTATTTATCCCGGAGGAAATTGTTTCATGATGGTAGAAAAACAAGGAACACACATTGTAGCCTACACCAAACCTGAAACATGCCACAAGTGTGAAAATAGGTCAGCTACTAATAGACTCCCAGTGTCAACAGTCCTCTGATTTCAAACTATAAGTGACACTCAATGGATATGCTAAGGATTGAAGCTAGGACCTCGTGCGAAGCATGCACTCTTACACTAAGCTACACCCCGGGGCAGGCATGTGTATGTCACATTTTAAGTCCAGAAAATGTTAAAGTGAATCAAATAATAGAAAAGCTCATATTGAGTTACTTTTAGTAATATATGATCCAAGTGCTCATCAAGCGGAATTTAAGCTGTCCCTCTGAAGTCAGGGTCGCGGAGCAGTTCTGCTCAGCTGAAAAGCCATGACCATTTATGGCCACCAGAGGGAAGCCTTCCCCATAGGAACTTGTCTGGGCCCCAATAGCAGAGTGAGCTGTAGCTATTCTTATGATGTATGATGGACATTATTTGTTTTCCCTAAGAACTGGGTTGAATGTAAAGTAAAGTAAAATAAAGCAAACTGGGAACAAATTGTAAAGATTCCAAAACCAGTTTCTAAAGGTTTTCACACTCAGATCTCACTTTTATTAGGTGATCTTCAGGGAACTAATATAGTTCTTTTTTTAACACTGCTCAAAGAACGGTTTTTGGCACTTTTTTGTTATGAGTGTATCTTAGTGTATCAAGCATGTCAGAGAGGACGTTTTGTTGAGTTGTAGAGGCGTGTCCTACAGACGTCTACTCTGCTTTCCCGGTTTGTGAAGCTATGAACTGTTGGATCAAGCTGCATGTTGGTGCTGACGGGTTTTTTTTTTAAATGCACATAAAGTTCATTAAAAGGTGAACTATAACTTTTTACAACTGCTTATATTTCCAAACTAGCCTTGCATGCAGCCCAGTGGCCTAATGGAAAAAGCAACAGCCTCCGGAGGTGGGGATTGTGGGTTTAAGTCCCACCTAGATCGTTAGCTGTTTGAGCAGGTTCCTTGTCGTTTTAATGGTGCACGCTAAGAAGTTCTTAAAGGCTCTTAAAGCCTTTGTGCTTGACTTGTTTCTAAGTTGTCTGAGACCAGAAATGTCTTTCATCTGTCCCACTTGATTTCATGGCACTGCTGACTTGACGCCAACTGAATGAATGCAAAACCAAGGGGATGGTGGGACGGCAGTGGGGAGGGTAAGCATCTTCAAATATCTGGACGTACACATCTCTGAATATTTGACACGCACTGAACATAGATAGTGATCTTAACGACTTTTTACGCTGGTCCTGTAGAAAGTGTCCTGAGAACATCACCTTAGTGAATAGGACATTAAGGGACTACAGAGAGTGATCTGGACCACTGCACCAGATCAGCTCTACCATCTCTGCAGGACCTTTATTCCAGGAGATGCAGGACCAGACGAACCAAGACCATCACAGACTCGTCTCACCCAGTAACTGTCTGTTTGAACTGCTGAAATCAGGCAAACACTACAGGAGTTTTATGGCCAGAACAGAGAGAATCAAGAGGATCTGTCCTCAGACCATAGCAGTCTTAACCAGGACATGAAACACAACCAGGACATTATAACACAAACTGAACTCTACATTAACACATAACTACATCTCACCTGCTGTCTGTTAATTATACATACTTAAGTATATATACAGCAAACTAGCACACTGCACTTAACAGTACATGCTCTTATCTATTACATTTGCACACTTCAGATCTTTTATTTTAAATGTATGTTTTTTATATTTTTCATATTTTAATTACTTAGTTTTAGCCGTTCATTTTCTCTTTAATGTAACGTATTGTAACATCTCATTGATCTTTCAGGAGCTCATTTCACTGCATGCTGTATTTCTATAGCTGTGTATTTGACAAATAAAGAATATTGAGTTCTCTTGACCTCCAGTTCAGCATCCAGTACGATTTTGCTCAGTTGTCCTGTCACATACTGCCACTAGGGGGAGTTCAAATCTAGAAGATTTCTTCAGCACCATTGATGACGAAGACTGACGCAAGGGTGCCCAACTCCTCAAGATCCATTCACACTGCAGGGTTTAATTTATAGTCTTATCCAGCCTTCGAAATTCGGAGATCAGAATTAACTGAACAATAAAGATAGAGGTAAGTAGCCAAGAGACATTAAATAATCTAATTAAGTTGTCTTGTGCACAACCCGTTTAATACTAAGAATATGTCATTCATGACCTCTGGAGCTGGGGATTGTGGGTTCGGGTCCCATCTGGGTTGCTGGTCAATGGTTGGGGTTCTGTGTGTATGTTCCTCAAAATCATAACTGCACAAACTAAGTTAGCATCTCTTCCTTTCAGTTGCTAATCCTTTCCTGCTAAAGCCTTACTTCATGTCTTGTTTCTAAGTTTTCAGAATGGTACTCAAGACTAAGAATCATCCATCGTCTGTCCCACTTGATTTCACTGCACAACAGACTTGACCCTGTATGAATGCTGGCAAAACCAAGGACTAGTGGTAGACTAGAGTAGGGGACAACAACAGTCCTCCAGAGGAGAGAATGAGCAGCTTCAAATATCTGGGCATACACATCTCTGAGGGTTTGAGATGGACAGAACATACGCAAGCTTGGTCCAAAAAGGCAAGGTAACGTCTTTACCCTCTGAGGCAGCTGAGGAAGTTTTGAGTCTTTCCAGGGATCCTAAGGTCTTTTTACTCTAGTGCTGTAGAATGTGTCCTGACTCAGAACATCACCTTCTGGTTTGGGAACAGCACTGTACAGGACATTAAGGGACAACTGAAAGTGATCCAGGCGTCAGAATGTTGCACCAGATCAGCTCCACCGTCTCTGCAGGTTATTTACTATACTAGGAGATGTTCCACCTACTGAAATCAGGCAACAGGAGTATTATGGCCAGAACAGAGAGGCTCAGGAGGAACTTCTATCCTCAGGCCATAAGGCTCTTAATCAGGACACAACGCAACTTTTAACTGTTCTTTATGACACAAACCGAACTCTCTACCGCACTATACCTCACCTATATCTCACCTGCTGTCTGTTCAGTCCATTTACATCACATTTTCGCACTTCAGGTCTTGTTTATACTTGTAATGTTTGTTTGAGATATATTTTTCAGATATATTTTTATTACTTCATTTCAGCCTTTTTTATTTTCTCTTTCATTTAACTTCTTGCAACATGGACGTTTTAGGGGCTCAGTTCACTGCATACTGTATTTGTATATGTGACAAATAAAGAATCTTGAATCTACAATTTCTTCACCTCCACTTCAGCATCCAATACAATTGAGCTCAGTTGTACTATCACGTATTGCCACTGGGGTGAGTTCAAATTGAGCCAATTTCTACATCATTGATGACAAAGACTAAACCAAGGGTGCGCAACCTGCTCCTGGATATTCATTCACACTACAGGGCTTAATTTATAGTCTTATCCAATCTTCCCAATCGGGAGATCAGGAGGAATTGAACAATAAAGGTAGAAGAATGTAGCCCAGAGACCTTAAATAATCAAATGACGTGGTCTTGTTTACAATCAGTTCAGCACAAAGAAGCTGCTCATTTCTTGTGGCTCGGTGGCCTAATGGAAAAGGCATCAGCCTCCGGAGCTGGGGATTGTGGGTTCGAGTTCCATCTGGGTTGCTTTTAAGATCCCAGTCATGACAATAATAGGATCCCAGAAGGCTTCCAAAGAAAGTTTCTTAGAAGAAGAGCTAGTCTGGTATCCATTCTGTTCGGAAAGTAAATGAGTTAAAAGAAGACAATCCTATCCAGAATCTCCTTCAAAAAAATGGATATAGGAAATGGATGTTTTACTGGGTGTTTGGCTGAACTATGCCATGACCATATTGCCACCACAGTGGAGCATCTCAGGAACTTCCCTTTCCTGCGCTCACTTCCCTCAGAGAACCTATATAACCCTTATCGCATTTTTTCCCTTGTTGTTTCTTAATGTTCTGAGAACAGATGGCTCTCAAGAGTCATGAGGTGTCCATTAACCATTTTCCTACAGGTTAATTTGCCCCTTCTTATAATAGACACAATAAGGACCCAGTTGCATCAATCAAGATGAGTTAGCCAATGCTTATAAAAACTTTTAATGATTTTCTCTGATCTTCAGTAATAATATGAGAACATTTTCATTGGAGACAGACCCTTTGTCCTATCACTGGTAGGAAGGAATAGGCCCAAATTCTACTACAACTAATGGTACTCAATCTCTGTGTTAGTCCTTATACATCAGCTTACATTTAAAAACATTTATACTGTTACATATTATTTTATAATGTGCTGATCTAGAATCAATGATTCCAACATAAAACCCAGTGTGCCTCTGATGAAACTTAATTTTGCATAAAAGTATTCATGGATTTTTCCACTTGGAACTCAAGACTGTGTATGAAATGAAACTAAGCTCCTCTCTTGATGTGATCTGCCCAAGGACTCTCTTTGTGAAGACGCTGCAGGCCCAGACTCTTCTTATTCTATTTTCATTTTTACAACTTCCTTCCACATTGAATTATTTGCCAAAGCAACCATTAGCGTTTTAAAAAAATGCATACAGTAGGCCCTCTGACGCATTTCACAGCTTAATGTGTGAAAAGAGGAAGAGATCAGTAGAAGTGTGCAGCCCAGCCAAGAGAAAACATCACCATCTGTGCCTTCTTGCATTTTAAAACTAAATATTTCCGTATTAAATCATCTCCGCTGTCAGTGACTATTAGCTGCCACTGGTTTCAGTGTACACTGTGTATATGTTCTATAAGATCCAAGAAATGAACTTGGTATTTTTTTTATTTATATACTCTTACAAATAAAGATTCTGTACATGAGAACAATGAAGAGTTACATATTTTATGTAGTGCCTTTCTTTACAGCAGTAACAAAGTACATATTCAAAAACAATAAACAAAAACAACCCACAAAACACACACACACACACACAAGCAGTTTCCCCAGCATACATGGGGATATCTACCCAGACCAGTGCATAAGTGCGTTTAACTGTAAGGGAAGTTCCCTCTGAGCCCAAAAGGTCTTGTGGCTACAGTGTAGAATCACTCAAACTGCCAGTCTGGGAAGCCTTGTTTCTGTGGTGTAAAGTCACTCAGATGGTCGGCCCATATAAAATGATATCAGCACCAGAGAATCAGTGATTTTTTGAAGTAACACCATTTTTAGTATCGTCTATACTGTCCACTTTCAACAACCCAATAACCACGAATCCAACAATATATGTGTGTGTGTGTTCGGTGTGTGTGTGTAAAACACATGAAAAGCAGAGTCAGTTAATACAGTTCCGTAGAGAAACCACTGAGACTGTTATTTATTTACTGGTTGGTTGGTTGGTTGGTTGGTTGTGGGAGCGCTGAATCATCAGGGCCGCACTGATGATGCTTATGTGGAGGACGGACGGACGGAGAGGTGCTGGAGCGTGCTCATGAGTGTATGCGTGTTGAGCGGAGTGAAGCATGAATCGGAAGTGATTCATCACCAGTAGGTGGGAGAAAACCAGTTGCCGTGCTTGGAAGACAACATATAAAGCCAGTCTGCTGGGAAAGCCCTCACTCAGGAATGCCTCTTAAAGCGCCCATAACAAGAAAAGTACATTTTTTATTGATTTTGCTCCCTTTTGATACCTCTTTCTTATATGACAAGGACTAAACTGCAAAAACAGCTTGCCTGTGTGTCTACTCGGCTTACAGCAGTTTAGCCTTGCCCATTCACAGTGTAGGGCTTCCAGTCAGAACACAGATCATACACATCAGTGTTAAAGCCTTAATTATTAAGCATAGAGATGGGAAAATCAAAAGAAAATGTAGTGTATGGCTCCTTTAAAGGGATATATCGTCATACTTCTGGTATCTCTGCAGGGTTTATAGCTGATCTCACAAGGTTTGAAATGATTTTGCATTCACGCTTATTCATCAAAGAAGACATGTTTGGGTAGGTACTGAGGGCTTGCAAGGCTTTTGAATATCTCTTTTTTACACACTTTGCTTGCTTTGTGTAATTGTATGATTTAAATCTAGTTTTAAAGGATTTGGAAACATTGTAGGGCCAACACTCGTTTTCAGGTTTTACATTTTTACAATTGACATCATCTGTTCCTTGTTTTTTGGCTCCGGCTGGGAGGCTGAAAGAGTCCAGCTTTGAAGGCAAAAGACCAAAATGCAGGTGAGATCTATGGTTATGCCCAGTTTTTGAAAACCACCTCAGATGTTGTTTACCTTCACAAATGAATAATTAAGGAATGTAGAGCAACTGCAGTAGAACTTTAACCAAAAGAAGCTTTGCATTCTACAGACAACTATAACTAACAATGAAAAACAGCAAAAAGCTGAATTGTATCAAACTACCAGACTGCAAACCCTTGGGCCTGCATTTGCCATTTATAAATGACGCACTATATGTCGTCATCTCACAGCTGTTTAAAGGCGTATCCCTTGATCGAGGCAATGAAAACCATTTGCTGGACTATTATAGACACAGATCTCATGTAGAAGGTTGGATGTGTCACTTCCACCACTGCAAATATCAGAATTTGGAAGAGAGCCCTTCATGCTGCAAATGCTAGTGGTCTCATGGTAACACAACAGGATGTTGGGCCATATTGACAACATTGATACGGAAAGAGTGTAATCAGTTTCAGAAAGACTAATTTGTTGACGGACTGCTGCTTTACTGTGCCAGCCCTTATGTGAGGGATGGTGCAAGCATGACTAACATACTTGCTGCTTCCTAACTATAGCTGACGAGGGCATTTTTCTGAATGGAAATTGGGCTTCTATGAGAGCAGTCATCACCCGCACCGTTTAACAGGTAAATAACAAAGGAGATTGTTTAGTACATCCATTAAGCTCAAGTACTCATTTGTTTTTTGTCAGACAAACATATTTTCCAGTTATGGAATGAATAATTGCCATTTTGTGTGTGTGTGTGTGTGTATGTGTGTGTATGTTTTCCTATATTTTATGGTAGTTTATATAGGTGAATATAGTGGCTGCATATCCTATATACAGTATGTATATATATATA
>JBBIGA010036172.1:0-13637 GCA_037576975.1 Alestes dentex | reverse complement strand
TGTGTGTGTGTGTGTGTGTGTGTATATATATATATATATATATATACTGTATATATACACTACTGGTCAAGCTTTCTTTTTTATTGAAATTCAAACAGTTGAAGACCAATGGATAGCATGAAATGGTACAAAGGACAGTGCTGAACTGCGAGAGGTTTAAAATGGTACGGTTGAAGGGGGAAATCATTCTGTAGCTCCATGCAGGTCCCTCTGGTATGTGCTTAGTTGGTCAGGTTCGTCCTACAGCAAGATAGTGACCCAAAACATTAGTCCAAACTCTGCCAGAACTACCTTAGAAAAAAGAACAAGATGGTAAGATGGAAAACATCTAAGAGTGGTAAGAGTGGCCAGAAGTCTCCAGACTTAAACCACATCTAGCTGCTTTAGGATGAACTGGACAGAAGAGTGAAAGCAAAGCACACTTATGGGAACTTCTGTAACATAGTTGGTAAGAACTTTCTGTGGAATGAACAATGAGACATTGAACCGCTTGAATTTCAATCCAAAATATCAGAAAAATTGGGGTGTTCTAACTTTTGACTGGTAGTGTGTGTGTGTGTGTGTGTGTGTGTGTGCAGGGGTATAGCACCAAATTCTGGGCCCTATGCACAAGCAGTGGCCATGGGCCCCCGTAAGCTCGAGGTTCACAACTACCTACAACCTCAGGGGCCCTCCCCCCACTTGGGGCCCTGGTAATTTAGTCCCACTTTTCACCCAACTACGACGCCCCTGTGTGTGTGTGTGATTAGAACAACCCGATCTCATGCCTTTCGTGCAGCCATCACGACATAAAATCTATTCAAAAACATGCTGCAATCATGCTTCAGTCCTTTTTTTAATGCTAGGACAACACTTAACTACCCTTTGCATTTTAATGCACAGTGCGTAACATCGCCAGTATCAGCGCTAACTGGTGACTGTTAGGGTTCGGGTTAGGGTTAGGGTTAAGGTTGGGGTTAGGGTAGGGTTAGGGTTAAGGTTGGGGTTAGGGTGAGGGACTTTCCCTGTCTCACGGCATTTCAACCTGTTTCACCCGCTTTGCAAACAAAAACGATAAGGAATCAACTCATTATTATTACACTTTTAGTGGGAAATGTGTAGTATATTTTCACAATATTGTATACAAGCGTTCATTCATAGGCTACAACAGGAGACAACTTTGCATGAACTCGAGGCAAAGACGGTGAAAAACTCTTGTAGCAAAGCATTGTCCTAGCATGAAAAAAGCCCTAAAGCGTGATCGCACCACGTTTTTGAATAGGTTGTACATCGTGATGGCTTCACGAAAACTCGTGAGACTGGGCTGAATTAGTATGTGTCCTGACATATGTACAAAAACAAACACATGCACACACAAAAACACACACTCTCATGTGCCCTCCTACACAATAGCCCTCCTACACACTTGACTGCGTACGCGAGCCGTTACAACACACACATGCTCACCCTCTGGCTTACACACACACACACACACACACACACATTTACAAATACACTTACATATACTTCCCTCACTCTGTATGTGTGCGTGTGTCAATAGACAATAAATAGTAAACAATACACAATAAAGTAAGCAAAGTGCAAGATGGGACAAAAGGTGGAAAACAGGAAGACGTTAAAAACATCACGTTATGGGTGAAATACTAATATAACTGATGCTGACATTGTCATAATTACTGGAAACAACAGCTGCCTCAGCGCTATATTTCAATAGTCCAACTGTAGCAGAGTGATGCAGTTTAGTGTAACCAGTGTCGGGCAGTTTCTCTTGGTGAGTCAGAAGTGTTCACAGTGGTGGTGAATGGAATCAGATGGCTGCCTCTAAAAGCGCTCTCACAGAAAGTTATTCCATGAAATGGTTATGGTTGTGCTGCCTGATGCCTGAGACATAGTTTTACCAGAGTTTGTGAACATTTGGTCAGCAAAATGTCCTCACTGAGGCTAGTCACATTAAAACTGCATGGTGTCCAAGAATATTTGATGACGTCGAGATGAAGATTTGGTTTGTTTGGTCTTATTCCCATTACCTTTTCTCATTCATTCATTCTTTGCTCATAAGGCAAACCAGTATTGGGCCAATATGTTTAGATCTGTTTGAAAATAGCAAACTATGTGGGATTGAATGGCAGAAATGACTGTAATTTAATTCAGTAGAGCTCTGTTTCTGCTCAGGTTGAGTTCCCCATGGAAACTGAGAAAAACCACCCTGCGGTCTTTGGTTCCAACCTTAATGGAACACACCTGCTGCTAATACTTAGATGCCCATAAGGACTTATATCAGGCCCGTCAAATTAGAACTGGAACTAAACCTCACCAGGCTATAAATGTCTGAGATGCGGCATAAGCGCCCTGCTTCTGTGTGTCTCATACATTAACAGTAACAGTACTTATAGTAACAGAAGCTTATATTCATCAATTAGCTTGGTGCAAAATCCCCATTCAGTAACTTCTACTAGCCTATGTGGTTTCTGACACTGCATGACTTACTGTCACCTATATGCCTAGACTAAAATGTGCTAGCATAACTAAAAGGAATGGCATTCATTTCTGTCCATGTATATAGGTACCAGACGGTCCTACAGTCTCAGAAACCACAAAAGCAAGTCTATTAGAGACTACTGAACAACTCCACATGCGAGTGTGTGGTGATTTAGGCCTGCATCTAAATATGCTAAATGCTAATTTTGTACATAGACTTCTATAACCTACATTTCCCTTGTAGGTTCTATGTCAGACTAAAGAAACAAACTACACCAAGCGTGGCGGATTGACTACATTTGGGTGAGAAGGGGAAATTGTGTAACTGAGATGTAGTCATTGCAGAATACTGTTCCAGTTGTGGAACATAATCATGGGCTTGATAACATTTTTCATTGTGGCCAAAACTGGGCCAAACATGCTTTCATTTCTGAGACCATTGCTCAAGAAAGAGGTAGATGTGCATTTAATGTGTGTGTATTGGTGGAGGAAAAGGAGGTGCGCTGTGGCGACAGAGCGCCCCCAGCTCTCCACCCAGCGTCGCACAATGGAGGAAGTCACTGGCCATTATGTATTGTGTAGAGCAGGAGGGAGGGAGTGTGTCCATCTCTCTGCACGCAGCTGCCAGGTACACAAATCACAGCCAGGGCAGTGCGCCAGCCAGGCTGAGGAGTGTTCTCACAGCAGGGGGGGATAGAAAGGCCTTCAGCGTGTGGATGAAACCACCCAGCCTTTTAACAGGCTTGAGCGATGCTGCTTGGACAGCCGATTAGTGTTTGCAACTGATCTGGGGGCTTTTCCAATTGGTAGACAGAGGTCTGAACAACTAGCGGTGAAACTGTTGAAGTCTTTGATTTTAGCATGAGACTTATCAGCATGAAATCATCAGCATGAATGCCAACTTTCATTTACTGTCCAACGTGTGTTTCTACCCACTGACCACTTTATTAAAAACACTTACATTATACATTCACAAAGTGGCCACTTTATTTGAAAGACCTTACAGCTTCACCTTATCGCTGGTCAGTTTCTGACTGCAGGAGCACTGCTGACATCATTGGAAACCGGAATAATGCAGCCCAATAGAGAAACAGTGACATGGCAGTGTGTGGGAAGTACAAGAATATCAGCTGTTAGGTTTGAGAGGTTTTCACCAGGCAAACATATCCAGCCATTAGATTGGCTCTGAGGTCAGAAACTGACTACTCATGAAGGGCTAGAGTACAGCAAACATCTACAGAGTCACAGACTGGGCACCAGCAAGGTAGAGGGGTTTCTGATAAAGCAGGTGTTGAAGGGATGTCTCTCTCCCAAGCCCCCAGTATAAGATGGATTAAATGGATTGCAAGTGGTTGCCTCTTCATCTCATAAAGCTGTCTATTGTTAGCTGTGCGAAAATGACACATCCTCCCTGTGAATTTGCTTTCATCTCCGCCATTCGATACAACAGGCCCCGCTCTGGCGCAAGACTACACACGCTACACGCTTAGAGTGTATGAATGTAGTGGAAGTACAAAGGCAATAGAAACGGCGAAGAGAGAACATCTGTTTGGCGTCACCGAAACAGGGAACATGAGACTGCTTTACGCCATGGCTCAGACACGAGCCTAAGAAAACTGCCTGTCGTTACGCCAAATGACTTATGACAGTGTGAGCTGATGATTAATCTACGGAGAATTCCTTTAACGCACAGCCGTGTGGGAGCCAAGTGTGGCCCAAACGACGTGTGAATTTCCAGCTCCGCCAAAGAACGAGGCATCTCTCCGGTCCAGGCCGACACACTGTAACGGGGCCTAGTTAGCGGCAGAGAAAGGGTTTCAAAAAAATATCAACAAGGCAATAACATCCCCGGGCCAAAAGCAGTGATCTCAGCAGAGGGCTTTCAGCAAGTCAGCCAATCTGACATGAGCGATTGGGCTGGCTCTGTCCTGCACTAATGTTCAAAAGTTTGAAATATTTTCTGTCACTTAATGGTTCAGGTTTGGATCCATGCGTTCATTATAATCGTATTTGGTTAGCAGGCCTTACGGCTGCCAAAGAGCTGTTAGCATTCAGATGGAGCCCTCAGAGCTCTCTGTGTGTACAAAACCGGCTGTTGGATTTTGATAGATATTGCCAGCAAGGAATGCTAGTTTGCCAACGTGCACCATTGTACTAATGCTGGGATAAAATTATGGCTTGTATTTCTGTAGACTCATCATCATTTATCAGTTATCAGTATTGAGCCTCTCTGGAAAAGGGAAAAGATGATCTTTTAAAAAGAGATTTTATTCTATGCCATCATTACATTTTGGACGAAAATAGAATCTACAAACAGGGTTTAAAACAGTGACTGTAAAGCTACAGCTTGGAGTAAGAGCGAATCTTCTTTCAGTTTGTTACCAGCCTACAAAAATCAGAATATATTTTAAAATGAAGGTAAGGCCTATGCCTGATCATGCCTTAATGATTATTTGGTTTATTAATTAAATAGTGATTGTGCAGTGTTTAATTGAATGTAATTATTAGAATGATGATGATTATGTCATATTTAATTATTATTATTATTTGTAGTCGTAGTAGCAATAGTAACAATGATACAAATGGTAATAGTCATTGCTATAGTAGAATTAGTAGTAGTATTAGCAGTGGTAATGAGGCAAAAATATGAGTAGTCAAAATAGTAGTAGTAGTAAAACCAGTAACAGAAGCAGCTACAGTACTAGTAATGATAGTAATATTATTAGAAGTATTATTAGTATTAGTATTTTTGTAGTAAAAGCACAGCAGCACTAAAATAAGATAACCCTCTACTAGTCCCACAGGTGGAAATCTTACATTACTACAGCAGCAAAGTGGACAGAACAAAAGAAGAAAGTAGAAACAGCATAACCAATAGAATAAAAACGATAAAATACAACAGTATAATATAAAAAAAACATACACTATACAAATATTACATAAATATAAAAAGTTTGTATATATATATATATATATATATATATATATTTATACACAGTGGATATACATTGGAGAATCCTCAGGTGCTTAGTGGCAGCAAGTAGACAGTAGTGTGTAGAAGCATTAATATTAATAGTAGTGGAAATAGCAAAAGTAGTCTTAAAAGTGATGAAATAGTAGTATAATAATATAATGCAATAATAATAGTATAATTGTACTAATAATATTAGTAGTAAAAGTAGTAATAGTAGTAAAACCAGCAGTAGCAGCAATGGCAGTAAAAGTAGTAGTCATAATAATTGTGGTATGTATGGAGAATCACATGTGTCATAGAAATAGTGATAAGGCATTTGGTTAATTTGATATTTTAATGAACAAGAAAAAGAGTAATTATAAAAATAATTAATAAATGAAATAGCTAGCAGTATTTAAAAACACAACTATGACTTCACAAATAAGGGATTTGAAAATGCATTTAAAAAGAGAAACACATAATGGAGTCCCAAACTGATTTAAGGATACAGATCTTAACATCGCATTTAAAGGACAATTTTCTAGGTGCTTTTTTCATTTACCGTTGGATCATTAGGTGTGGAGCCTTTCCGCTGGCAAAGGGAGGTAAAGCGATGCAAATTAGCCCTGGGTTTGCATGTAGCAAGTTCCCTGATTAGCTAGAGAGCCACATTTCCTTTTATGACCCAGCTTGTTATCTGTTATCAAGGATATATGCAAACCTCCTATTGTGTCCTCAGTTTACCAGCCTAAGGCTAAACAGAGTGCCTAAATGTATAAATACATAGTAGTAATAGTAATACTAGTACTGCATGAATTATAGCATTATCAGTTTAAACAGAACACCTAGCGAGTTATCACTAATGTTTGGTAGCCAACCCAGACTTTCTGGTGGGGAAAAAAAAAATTATATACTACTTCCAGCCAGTTGCAAAAATGCAAAAGTGTTAATAAAGATCAAGGCTGTAGATTTTATATACAGTTATAAAAGCTCTAGAAAAAAGATAAAGTGATAAGATACAGAAATCCTTGAATTTGAAGAGATCAGATGTCAGGGCAGAAACCTTATCATGAAAACGCTGTTAATGGATGATTACGGTATTTACATTAAAATTCACACTGTAGAAGCTGCTATTGTAGAAAATAACAAAACCAATGAGGAAATTATTCCAGACTTTTAAACGCTGGTGTGTGTTATCTGCTGAAGCTCAAAGGGGCTCCGTGGGTGAAGCGTGGGCGAGACTTGTTTCATGCTCCTCGGCCCATGTTATGCCTCCCATTTTCAGCCTGCCAGATTCGGTGAGCCCGAGCCACTGAGGGACCTTCACTCAGAGCCCATGTAGAGGCTCGTAAGCGAGAAGTGCGCACTCTTTTACAGGAAGAAACGGTGGCTCTCCTCTGGGGCTATCCCTCACCAAGTTGTGCGATCCTGGAATGAAGCAAAGTGGGGGATGCAGCAACACAATGTCTGGGACTAAAACACATTCACAGTACTTTCCATATATAAACTGTGTGTATGACTCTGTAAGGTCTAGCTGCTAATGCTAACTCCTAATGCTAGATGTTATTTTTTTATATAGATAACTGAATAAAATTTCCTCTTAGCTAAACCAGATCGTGACCGCCCCTGTACCTCTAGACCCATGATAATCCCTCAAGCACCACTAGGGTCAATGGTGTGCACTTTCGAGCTGCCGTACTCTTTATTTTCAAATATGAATGAATTGTTCTCCTTTTTGTTTTGGTCATTTATTGTATTGATTTATTTTATTTTAGCTTATCAATTCAGTTCCAATTTCACTTTTAGTTTTTAGGTTTTATAGTAAATTGTGGTAAACTGTACTCCAAGTAACATCAAATTTGAGTAACAACTATATTGTTCCTCAATGCTCCGATAGCCAGTCATTACCATCCTCTTGGTTACTTAAGATTCAGCATTAACAATCACTTTCTGGTGGCCAAAGTAGCTTTACACTATATGGAAACCTGAGGACATTAGCGATTCTGCACACACACACCGTCGCTGTCTGTCATTTCGTATGTTTTGTGTGGCTTTCTGTAAACATCAGCTGAAATTCTTTCCAGTGTTATGCAGCTTTTAGTTCATTCTCTTTTATTACATTTTCGAAGCGGCCGTGCTGTGAAAACAACCTCAGAATACAGGAAAACCATTCTGGCGTATGTCAAGTTAAGGCCTGATTATGCTGCCTACTCTGTAGATAAAAATGACGCTTGAAAAGGACCAGATCCGCACACACACAGTGTATGTTCCTGTGTGTATTCCTGCCTTTGTGGGGTGTTCCCATGTTCTTCTATGTTCCTGTGTGTATTCCACCTTTCTCAGCCCTGATGCTCCGGAAAATCCGCATTCTTAAAAAATAAAAGGTGCAGTTTTGGAGTAGTTTCCTTTCTTGGATACAAAATGTGACTTACCTGAGGAAATATGGGAGGAGGGTCCCCGCAAAGAGACAAATACACAAACACATGCATAACACACATATAGCACTATCTCTGTTAATGTTTTGAACTGTCATATGGTAGCTTTGTCCTGCTGTTGCTATATCTTAACATATCCTTAACCTTAACCTTTTAGTTTGTCAAATGATAGCTACACACACACACACATACACTTTTTCTTGGGAACATATCCCAACATTTACCCTAAACCTACTTTTCACTCCTCCAAGTAGTCCGTATGTGCAAATTTAGCTGCAAAATCCCAAGAACCAACCACTGACATCTTTATCATTATTCAGTCTAAAGCACTTTAGCTCCACCCAATATAAGAAGAGTTTCAGTACTGACTGCTTTTTGAATGAGGGACAGCTCAGAGCAACCGACCAGAATGGGGGGATAAAGAGAAGTCAGAAAGTGGTCATGTACAATGAGATACGTTTTCGATTAATTAAAACACAAATGTCATAGAAAGTGAACCTGTAGATTTAAAAAAAAACTGTGCATAAAACACAACAAAAATATGTGTGATATGAATCCTTTAAGTATAAGCCTTAATATTATTTCTTTAAGACAGAAACGTCTTGAAGACAGAAATATATTCAGTCACTTGTGTCTGTCCTGTTGAGCAGTACTAAGAACCCGTTACTTGCTGGTATCACCCACAGACAAAACACGCTTTTTCCGCATCTGGAGGAAGGCCTTTGTTGATTGGGCTTCTTAAAGCCGGGCCTAATGAAACTCAGGGTGGTTCTCAGCACAAGTGCATTTAGCCAAAGGAAGGAAGCCTGACTCAATGAGGGGAAAGGTGTGTGTATGTGTGCGTGTTTGTTTGTGAGTGTGGCTGTGTGTGTGTGTGTATATTTGATTGATCGGGACAGGAAAAGGGCTGGGATAATACACTGATGCTCTATGGGCCGTTATCATGGTGAAAAGGTCATTCCCATGCTCTAAAATAGTCCTCGCTGAGTATTGCTGCAGACGTCCTCAATAGAGGGAAGATGGTGGATTGTTAACACCCCACCCCCCCTCGGATGGGATGGAAAATAAAGATGCACTGAAGTTACACGACCCAAAAGTGTACATCATTTCCACATCAATAAACTGCATTACAAAACCACTACTGGCAGAAATAGACGGACCAGAAGACAAATGTTATGTTAACTTTCGAGATGAATTTAAGTGATTAGCATCCTGCCATCCTCTGTGGCGTGTATACAGCCAGCTGCTCCTGATTGTGGGTGAGGATGACCAAGAGAAAAATATCTCCAAAGTGGGTTCACAATTGAGGACAGAGTTTCAGTCACAAACACTGTTCATGTACATTCGTTCATTTTCTGTAATCGTTTAATTCTTACTAGGGTCACGGGTACCCAGAGCCTGTCCCGGGATCTACGGGTGTGAGGCAGGAACTCCACAGGGCACACACACAAACCATCTGCTCACACACTCACACCTCCAGTCAGTTTAAAATCCCCAGTTCACCTGACCCGCATGTCTTTGGGAGAAAGTGAAGAAACTCCACACACAGAAGACCAGGACCCTGATTCAAACCCCCAAACCTGAGGTGTGAGGTAACAGTGCTACACAGTGTGTGTGTGTGTGTTTGTGTGTGTGTGTGTAGTTTATCTTGACTGGCAAGAGAGGGCGCCATTGCAGTGCCTCATAAGTTCCCCATAGAATTGCACCACTTTTTATTTACTGCATCATTTTTAATACAATGCAATCTTTCATTACAACAGTGCTAACCTGTCTACGACTTCTGTCTAGGAATCCCTATTTTACATTAGTGTCAAGCTAACTGAGGTCTTCATTTCTCCGTGCTGTATTTGTGGAAAGATAAAGTAGGCGTTTCCAATAAAGCAGCAACAGATTGGTAAGAGCAAGGTGGTGTTTCTAATAAAGTGTCCAGTGAGTGGAAGCATGAGACAATAAAGTGGACGGTACGTGTTTTAGGTCAGCATTTACAGGTGTGAAAATAAGACAGTGCGGAATTTGTCAGGTATTAAAGTGCCATAGTGTACGAGCACAGTCTATTTCACTGGACCAACTGTAGGTAAAGCAACATCGCCACCAACACAAAGAGCCAAAGTGACAATAAGAACTGAATTTGGCTACAGGCTGAGATCAGGAGGAGCGGCCTGAGCCGAGCTGACATATAGGAGAGGAGCACGGAATCATGGGAGTTTGGAGATGTGCATCTTTAGCTCAGGATGCTGTCATCCTGTCCGGGCACATCAATCAGAGATTGAGTTGGACTGTACAGCACGCTTGACCATCAGCTTGGATTATTCCAGAGACACACAAACTCTATTTTTCTGCTTTAATGGAAACGAGATGTGACATAAACTCATACAGCTCTTTCTGACCAAGGGATATTTGCATTTTTGTATCAGTAATGGCTCTGATCAGACTGTGAAGTGGACAGTGATTCTAACCAGGCCTTATACCTCATATCTTCTTTAATCTGTGTTTCAGTCCAGAGCTCTCACTGCCAGTCCCTCTTAGTCTCCTACTGTCCATACAACCGTTAAGCTGCCATTTCAAAATAATAATAATAATAATAATAATAATAATAATAATAACAATAACATTAAAAACAAAACAACCATAATAGAATCATTATTATCATAACAGCTCTTCTATTTCTTCTTCTTCTTCTTCTTCTTCTTCCATAATCATAATAAATACTAGTATAATAATGTCATGCAAATAATGAATCTCAAGGTAGTCTCAGTATGTCACTACATTAGTACTGTGTACTGCAGTAAGTATTAAATACACTTTGCACAGTTTCAGGATGAACTGACTAGTAGAAATGATCCAAAATTGCTATGGAACATTTACATTATTTTCCCTGATAAGATATGAGGTTTTGGTCAGATAGCTGCATTATGTTTCTTGGGCCTTGTATAGTTTGTACACAGTTTTGTATCTCAGCATTTCAGGTCCATAAAAGCGTGCTGACTGGCCTGAACACTCACCTTACTTTTCCGAAGCCTTGCACTCACATCACTGTCACACTAAAAATGAGGTTTCTCCCTCTGGTTTTCAGTCTTTAGCTGCCAGAAACAAGTTAATCTCCCTTTTTTTGCAGTGTTCTTTTGTCCTTCAACCTTAACAAGCTTTTCATTGTGCTGCAAAGCAAAGGCTCCCCTGCTGCATTACCACCCGGGCCAGTGTTGTGGAGATGATGATGGATGCACAATTAATTGCATCTCTGCCACTGATATCTGTATTTATTCATAGACTAATATCTTCTCTTCCAAGGCGCATTTATGAAATTGGCTAATGGACTAAAATTTCTTATCGTAGTGTATAAGAGCATTTATTGAAGATATTTATGGACTAATATCTCCTATTCCAGCCTATAGAAGCACTTACTGAAGGTGTTTATGGATGAATATCTCCTATTCTAGCCTATAGAAGCATTTTTTGAAGATGTTTATGGACTAATATTTCCTATTCTAGTGAATAGGAGGAATGTAACCCATTCAGCAAGTGAAGCAGGGGGCTGCCACCAATGAGGGGCGCCCTGGGAGCAGTGTATGAGGAAGGTGCCTTGCTTAAGGGCACCTCAGTGGTACCACTGGCAGTCCTGGGATTCAGACCCACAACCATCTGATCACAGGGGCAACTCCCCCACCACTAGGCCACCAGCTGCCCCAAGGACTAATATCTCCAATTCTACTACATATGAGCATTTATTGATGGTATTTCTGGATAAACATTTCCTATTCTAGTGTATAGGAGCATCCATTGAAGATGTTTATGGAATAATACCTTGTATTCTAGCTTGTAATAGCATTTATTGAAGATGTTTATGGACTAATATCTCCTATTCTAGCATATACTGTAGGTTTACTGAGTGTTGTATCTCGTAGTTGAATCTGGGGATGTTACAGTTAAAAGTACAATGCTATAATACTGAATGTTACAGTTAAAAATCTCCAGCATGCAAAACACAAAGGCGTCCAAAAGACAGAAGGACTTAATGTAAGTCTGAGAAGGTTAAAGATCAAATCATCTGAAATATAGCCACATCCTAAGGCCAACATTTACTGCACTTACTGATGGCCAAGCAAACCTTGTTCACCTCATAAATCCTCCATGGGTTCACTCCATTGTACAGTGGCTCCAGGCCTTGAACTTTTTCCTGCTCTTTAGCTTTCTTTCCGTAACTACTGCTTTCCTGCCTCTTTCCTTCTGTTTCTTTCGTTTTCTGTTTCTGCAGACCAGATCCCTGGAGAAAAAAAAAACAGATATACAGTCAGCTCCATAATTGCCAGCATTCCTGGCAAAGATATGTAAAATAAGGAATTATGAAAAAAATGCCTTAGTTAATTACCTCAAGCTGAGAAAAAAACAACAGTTGTTTTTTGAAGATATAAAAAACCTGTCTTTCCACAAAACCATGTGTGGAGTTGCCCCTGTGATCAGACGGTTGCGGGCCTGAATCCCAGGACTGCCAGTGGCACCACTGAGGTGCCCTTAAGCAAGGTAGTTTCCTCACACACTGCTCGCAGGGCGCCCCTCTTTGGTGGCAGCCCCCTGCTTCACTTGCAGAATGGGTTACATTCCTCCTATTCACTAGAATAGGAAATAGTAGTCCATACAATTAATGGAACTCATCTTACATGTTACTAAAGTAAGTTCTAATTTAAATTTCAAACTTTTAAATTCTCTTGAACGCTCAGAACTCTTAGGTGGTCATCCATATTGCCTGTTTCACTGGAGTGTAAATACGAGGTGACACAGAGGCCAAATCCCCTATAAGGAGAATCTGGTGAAATAAAGCAAGAGGATGTTGATAGTCATAAATCAGGTATTTATTTTAGAGATTTCTCAATTCCTGAAAATGTTCATGTCCGTTTTTAGGACCTTTAGAACAGATGGAGCTGTAGTGGACCTGCCTGTACTAGATGTTTATTTCAGGAGGATGGTAAAAGAGACAAAGCTTTCTCTAAAGACTGACAGTTGTAGCTGTGCAGAAGATTGGAGTCACCAAGTTTCCAAAACAGCTTCTATAACCACAAACTGTGGAAGGGCATTCCAGAAGAAAGTCTTTTCTTTCATCATATCACTAATGTAAGCACCTGGTGTTTACTAGACGCCCCTGGAAATTTGACAAGGATCTGACCGTATGAGTCAACTGAGGCGAATGAGTCAACTGTTTGCTCATTAGTCTATATGGACCAGCGAAGCATCATGCTCACTACGGGTATCCGGGCTTTTCCCTCATAATCTCACATGGTGGCCTTTTTTTCAGGCTCCAGTTCACCAAGTACACAGGCTTCAGGCTTCAAGGAAATGCCAGCGGTATCTTCAGGCCATGTATCACTGTCTTATCTCATGGATCTTATAAACCTCTGTATGATCCCAATGCCTCTGTTTAATCTTCCTCGTAAACGTGTCCTACTTGTGTCATAATGTCTCTTGTAAAATGTGCTAGACAGGAGAGAACTGAAATGAACTGAACCCAGTCCTAGTTCAGAAACATCACTTCACTCTGCTGATTCAGCGTACTGTATACGTCCAAAACTAACAGGACATAACACATGAAAAATACTGAATACACTATATGGACAAAAGTATTGAGATGCCTGACCATTACACCAACAAGGACTTTAATGACATTACATTCAAATACGTAGACTTTAATATGGAGTTGATCCCCCTCTGCAGCTATAACAGCTTCCACTCTTCTTGGAAGGCTTTCCACAAGATTTTGGAGTTTCTGTGGGAATTTGTGC
>JBBIGA010036142.1:0-13638 GCA_037576975.1 Alestes dentex | reverse complement strand
ATATAATTTACTGTGCATGTGCCCATATATACACCTGATATTCTGTGTGTGTGTGTGTGTGTGTGTGTGTGTGTGTGTGTGTCTTTCTCCCGCTAAAACACCGCATACAGACCGCACCCTGGGCATATTCGGACAGTTGGGAGCAGTGATACTTGGCTCTGTTCTTTCTCTGTCATTCTTCATCGTGTTTGTCTACCTTTGTCTCAGATGTTGCCGTAGAAGGTAGTGGTGCAGCCTGCTTCCTTCTGCACAGTATAACATAAACCACCTTAAACTGACTCATCCACTGCCTGGAAATTATAACCTAAAATGCATTTAAATATGGAATATTTTTAAGCATATTCAGTTTGAAAAAGTTGCAGGTTTGGTGCACTCTTAAGAATGAAGGTTTCTGGCTTAGATGTTCTGTTCTAGGAAATACATTTTTTTGAATAGAACTTTTACATTATGTGGAGATTCTTCTTTTAGGTTCTCCATCCACTGAAGAGTTCTTTAAGGAATGTGGCATTACTCCAATGAACACTGATTTTTAGGAATGTGAAATAGAGATATCTTACATAAATACAAATATAACCACTTTTTTTCTTCTAGAAGACAAGTGTTTAACGTACAAGAAGCATATCTTACAGACCCATCGGCATCTACAGAGGTACAAATTACGTTTGGTCCAAAATGGTTCAAATCACAATTTCCACGCAGTTTTCTTTTGCAGCTTGGCATTTAGAAAAGAATGGTAGTGAAGGCTAATGTTTTGATCTCAGGCAGACTGTTGTGTCTCAAACTGACCTTAGATGAAAGAGCTGCAGTGGTGTGTGAATTTCCTGTTCTCTCAGTTGTACTGTGCTATGCTGTGGTTAAGACATTTTAGCCATTGCTTCACTGTTCTCACATACACAGATAACCATCTGAACATTTTCCGTTAAGTCACTGCAAAAGATGAAGGGAAGGAACAGAAATGATGATTATAGGACCATTTATTCTTTATTCTACCATTTATAGACTTCCTTAGGCTTAGAACTTCAGACAGTCAAGCGTATTTCCAGCTGCTGTAGTCAGCCTTTGAAAAGCCAAAAATAACTATGAAAGGTACTCTCAACAAAACATGGCATTCTTTTAGCAAGTAGTACAGAGCCATACATTTCTTTTTTATTAGTTCTAAAAATTATTACTACAAATACATAGCTCAGATCCAGAAATACCGGAGCTTCAAAATTATCAGCACCCCTCTTTTTCATACTTGACGCAACTTGTGTGAAAGAGATACCAAAGGAACTTGTTTACGGTAAACTATGAAGTATCAGCAGAGTTTCAGTTCCTCCTTTCAAAGCATTCTACGAAAATTCCCATATTCACTATCCTATACTATATACTATGCAATATTCTATACTGACTAAATGCTATTTCTGCATTTTTATTCATGAATCATCTACTGTCATCTTTGTCCTGGCACAGTATGTGCAATGCGCGCCTTTTTTTTTGCTCTGCTCACCACATGCTATATTTGTCTGTTAAAACGCCTTATGCTGTAGTATAAGAATTCATTTGAATCTTGAATATTCTATATTCTAAATATATATGATAATAAACCTGACATAACCATTTAGCTGAGGCTAAATGGTTATGTCAAGTTCATCCTTTATAATTTTATCATATCTTTATTATCACTTAATATATAATTATTATCATATATAAATCCTATATTCACCATCCTATACTATACACTATACAATATTCTATGCTGACGATTTGCTATTGCTGCATTTTTTCTCCATGAATCATCCATCTCCATTGGTCTGGCACAGCATGTGCAATACATGCCATTTTTTTGTTGTAGTTGTTGCTCAACACACACTCTGTATTGTCTGTTAAAGTATGCTGCTATAGAATAAGAATTGATTTGCATCTTAAATATTCTATATTCTAAATATATACGATTGGCCGTGTATTATAACGTAGCCTTATTATGTATAAAGAGCTCATTCTGCTTATTTTTCTTCAGACACACGTAGAAGAAACACCTCAAGTACAAAATGTTACCCCTGGCTTCGACCCTGCAAAACTGTATGCAAAGATTAAAGAGGACCTCTATTACGGCCGGCTTTGGAAGTCATATCAAGGCAG
Source organism: Alestes dentex (assembly GCA_037576975.1). Taxonomy (NCBI): domain Eukaryota; kingdom Metazoa; phylum Chordata; class Actinopteri; order Characiformes; family Alestidae; genus Alestes; species Alestes dentex. Next base: position 11,517 of record JBBIGA010036142.1, on the reverse strand, counting down.
AGCCAGAGTACCCACACAAGGATCCCCGTCTCCGGCAAGACAGATTTACTACCGTCTAGGCGAGAGGCCGCTGCCGGAGAGAGATGAAGAAGGCCCACCTAAAGACCCTGACACAATGACATCATCAACGCCAGACGGCACCAACTGAGTTCGTCCTCACCCACTGGTGACTAAAATGCCATTTGCACAAGATTTATTTTTAAAGCAATAGCAAAAGAAAAAGATACTGACATTGACTAACACATGCAATGCCCCAGTATACACTGACAGACATGTAAATATATGCATCACTGTTTATCTTCTGTCTCATTTTGAGAGCTTGCTTCAAACTTTGTTTCTAAACTGAATGAATATGCATTTTTTGTATGGTTTAGTGTGCAGAAAGTTTATGACATGATGTCATAAAAAATTATGTTAAAAACCTTGATTGCTGTAAATTGTTTATCTGAGTTTAATAAACTAGTTTAATTGTTGTAAATGAGCCCTTGCCTTGCTTTAAAAATCTAACATGCAGGAAAAAGATCTATAGCACTGCTTCCCAACCATGGTCCAGGAGGCCTCTCAGGCCCTCTCCAACAACACAGAAAGATTATTAATAAGCTGATTAGTTGGATCAAGCATATTGAGAAGCAGAACACGGGGGTCTCCAAGACCACAATGTCCAGATCTCTAGAAACAGTACAGAAATATTTACATATATTTTGCTACAGTATATAACACATTTATTATAGATTATTATTAGCCATAACTAGAAGAGGCCAAAATATTAAAGATATTCTAGCAATATTACAATAGCAATAATAATTACTATATTACTATGGTGGTAGCACGGTTGCGCAGGGGTTAGCACTGTTGCCGCACAGTTTGACTCCCGGGTTGGGCGCAGGGTCTTTCTGTGTGGAGTTTGCATGTTCTCCCCGTGACTGCGTGGGTTTCCTCCAGGAGTTCTGGTTTCCTCCTGCCACCAAAAACATGCATGCGTTGGGGATAAGTTGACTGAGCACACTAAATTGCCCCTAGTTGTGACTGTGAGTGTGAATGGTTGTCTGTCTCTGTATGTGGCCCTGCGATGTACTGGCAACTGTCCAGGGTGTACAAAGGGGTAGAGGATGGATGGATGGATGGATGGATGGATGAATATTGCTATGGATTACTTCACTTTCATTATTATAGATACACAATATGGACAAAAGTATCGGGATGCCTGACTATTCCACAAACAGGGACTTTAAAGACATTGCATTCAGCTACACAAATGCAAAGACTGTTGCATGGAGTTGGTTCCCCTTTTACAGCTTACATGCTTCTTGGAAGACTTTCCACAAGTTTTTGGCATGTTTCTGTGGGAATTTTTGCCCATTCATTCTGTAGAGCATTTCTGAGGTCACTGATGTTAGACGAGAAGGCCTGGCTCGCAATCTCCGTTCCACACTGAACTCAGCCAACCATGTCTTTATGGAGCTTGCTTTGTGCACTGGGGTACAGTCATGCTGGAATAGAAAACATTATTCCCCAAACTGTGTCCACAAAGTCAGAAGCATGGTGTTGTCCAAAATGTCTCGGTACACTCAAACATTAAGATTGCCCTTCACGGGAAGTAAGGGACCGAGCCCAAACCCTGAAAACCAGGGTTTATTACTGTAGATGACGATCGATATCTGTATTAATACATACTTACTGTATTACTATAGATTACTATAGGTATCTAGATCAATAAATATTTACCATATTGCTATAGATTACTATCGATATCTACGTATAGCTGCATGGCCACATTGCCCTATTTTGGCACAACAGTTTTTTTCCATGACAAGAAATATCAGATCCCTGTTATGTACTATTTCACGTAACTCGTTTTATCACCTTTTACCTCCTCATTTCCATTCCTTTTTCACTTTCCATTTTTATTCCCTGAGCATAGGCTGTAGAACGGATGTGGCTCTGCTGCCTCCTGGGAATGGGTGTCAACAAAGGACCTGTGTAGCTGCAGGTTTATATTCCAAGCAATCAGGAGTCAATCTGATTCCACTTGGTTTCAGTCTTCAAACAGTTAATCAGGTGAGGCTCCTGTTTGTCTGGAATGAAAACCTACAGCTACAGTGGCCCTTTGTGGATAAGATCTGACACCCCTGTCCTGGGGCAACTTACAAAATAGACTGTTTTTCCTGGTTATGGACGCTGGGCGGCGATATAACACAAGTCTTACGCACTGGGCTTCTGGAAAGGCTGCTGTTTAACGTGAGTCATGGATTACCTTGTTCGTTATTTTTGTAAATAAAAGTTTGAACTGTCGAAACATCCTTAATGATTGTTGACAAACTTGCTGTTCATGAATGAGGCACTGCTTTCACCAAATCATGAAGGAATGACGGGTCTGAACGCACCAGATCTACTGAAATACACTATGTTGACAAAAGTATTGGGACGCCTGACCATTCAACCACGGACTTTGAATGACGTTGCATTCAAATACACAGACTTTAATACGGAGTTGCCCCTCCCTATGCAGCTATAACCGCTTCCACTCTTCTTGGAAGGCTTTCCACAATATTTTGGAGTGTTTCTGTGGGCATTTGTGTCAATTCATTCTCCAGAGCATTTATGAGGTCAGGCACTCAGGGACTCATCCAGCCATGTCTTTACGGACTTTGCTTTGTGCACAGTCACGCTGGAATAGAAAAGGGCCTTCCTCATCTGTCCACAAAGCTGGAAGCATGGCGTTGGCTAAAATGTCTTGGTATGCTGAAGCATTATGATTGAGGTTCACTGGAAGTTAAGGGGATAGTCCAAACCCTGGAAAGCAGGTGCGTCCCAGTGCGTTTATCCATATTGTTCATGCAGCGAGCGGTTTATAATTTAACCGGCTGTGACCGGGAGCGCCGGTATCAAAGGTTTATGATGTTTATAAGGTTCATATCACCGGGTGAAGTTCATCTGCATGTAGCGCTCTGTGCTACTGAACCTTTACTGCCTTGTCAACGAGACTTCAGCAGAGTCAACCAGTCTCACATTTCAGCCTGGAAGGTGAGAGTTTGGGATATTGGGTTTTGGGGACTCATGCCGAATTCATGCTGAATTTAATGTAAACAAACAATTGTCAGTACCTTTTTCAAACAAAGGGAAAAACTAATTATTTACTGGGTAACAGAACTATAAAGGAATGTCTTGGCAAATCCAGAATCTATCAATGAACGACCTGCAGTTTCTTAGGCACTGTTCTCTTTTTGAAGCACTTTTGGAGTAACATGCTAAGGCCAGACCTCCAAAGTGACAAATGTAAGCAGTGCAGGTGCAGTTAAACTAAAAAACTGAGTAAAACGTAGATTACACCTCACAAACACTCGAGTAGAAGTAAATTTGTAAGAAAATACTGAGGTACACTGCAAAGAGGATAAACGCAATATTAAAATCTATGTATCTGAAAGCAATTTAAGTTCCTGTTGGCGTTATGGTCAGGTGTCCCAATACTTTTGGCCCTGTCTTCTCTGTGTCTTCTAGTTGGACATATATTTACAGCATATTAAAAGAAAACATTTTACCGTTGGTGTGGCCTATAATCAGCATGGGTAGGCCTGCAGATTCACAAGTGATCAAGAACTCACTTTACTGTCTGCATACAGTCACTTGGTATTTGCCACTCTACTGTAGTTTCCCATGTTTAGAATTGCGCATATATTTCACAACTGCGCAGTATGGAGAAGTGCTACTGCTTGTTCAGTTAATTTTGTGTTTTATCTGTCAGAATACTGAGAAATTACTGGATACGAGTTTAAGTAAAAAAGGAAAAAAGCCTAGTTGTTACTTTTCCTCAAGGACATCAATGGAGGCACAGTTTGTTGGAGAGAGTGATGGATTGACGTTTTGGCTGGCCAGACCACAGGACTATGATGAGATTATGGCCATATCGCATGACATCTATGGGGGCAATGACTACCTGCCTCACTGTTACCACATCTGGCTTACCGAACCGGACAGAGCTATCATAATCGCCAGGAGAGACGGGAAGCTGGTAAGACAGACACACTTTAATCACGTTTAGCAGTATGGTAACGTGTCACCGGTATCCATATGACTTAGCGACACCCACATAAACCTTTCATGACAAATGAAGTAAACATTTATAAAGGCTTGATTCAACAAGCAGCGTAAAAGCTGATTTAATTGAATCTCAGCAAGCATTCTGACAGTTGACCCTTGTTGAAATTGGCTTTTACCATTGTTTATGTGGGTTTATGTCGGTTGTAATAAAAGATTACAACCGACATAATGTACCTATAATATGGCGTCACAAATACTGGAATTAATGAAGCATTACAAAGAGGATGAACTATTCCATTTTGATACAAAAAATGGGGTATAGCCTTTTTACTATTTTTTTTACTATGTTTTTAAATACTTTTTAAAATACGTTTTACTATTGTCATGTGCGAAATCATAACGCATAGTAGCGTGTTATTTCTTCAGCTTGTAATTTTTGTTAAAAAAAAAAAAAAGAAAGAAAATGAACTGAGAAAAAAATGTTGCCCTAGTGTTCTAATTCTGTAAAGCATCAGACTCATCTGGAGTGTTTAAAATCTGTTTGCCTGTAGGTGGCACTGGAGTCTGGAGTGGTGGTGGATGGGGGTAAGACAGTGGTGGTGCAGGGTCTAAGGGTGTGTCCGAGTGAAAGGGGTCGTGGTGTGGCTGGAGTGGTCCAGAAAGTGACTGACAGATACATTAAGCAGCTTTACCCAAGTGTAAACACTAAGCGACTGACAAGAGGCACCGACCCTGGACCTGAAAAACTCTCCAAGTTTATTGTTCTGGCTCGGCGGGTGAGTTAGTACATGATTCTGACCTCAGATTGTATACAGCTGCCCTAACAAACCGCACACTGATAAATGACAGTCCGTCTCTGCATCACCTTCCTTAACATCTCAGTTTCTTGCAATCAATCATATATACAAAAATATAGCAGATGACAATTCAAAATCTTATTGGTTAAATCTTTCACCTATTGGTTAGATCTTTCATTGCCCATCAGTATCAGATCTGCACCTTTGAAAAGCTTCTAAAAACTGCACTATTCTTCTTTGCCTTCTTTTAAATATCTGTACTTCTATTGCACTTTCAATTTCTTTTGTTGATTTTCTATGTTTTTTTAATTTAATCTAGTATTTGATTTGATTCTATTCCTGTAAGCACATTGCATGACCTTTTGTGGATGAAAATGTACTATATAAATAAACTTGACTAAAAAAAACACAGTTATTAAAAAGTGTAATGTCTTAATTTAACTTCAAATTAGCCAACAGATATTTACACCGTAGATCCAATAATCTCCATAATGTTGCCTCTGGCCAAAAATTTAGAGGATGAAAAAAATGATCATCTAAATTTTTTGTCCTATTTTGCAGACAACTGTATTTTCTGACATGTTTTTCCTATACTTTTGTTACTCCATTATTTTCCCTGTGTCTGTTTTTAGTCTGTCCTTTCTTTGTGTGGAGAAGCTGAGAGTTTCAATAGCTTTGTCGCAGGCTTGAAAGAAAAACTGGCTAGCACGGAGAAGCCAGGTGAACCCACACCCACCAGCCAACAACTAGTTGTTATGAAGGACATTCAGGAGCTCAAGGGCCTACTCCTGGACCCTGATCTCTCCTCCAGACTTCAGCTTCCAGGGGGCGCCATCATCCAAGACTGGTTGCCCCTGGAACCAATGGAAAGCAACTTAGAAATATTGAGAAGTATGAACCTTACCTGGGTGGTGGACAGTTCCAGGGACAAACCAACATTCATGAGTTTTTACACACCTCTCTACCCTGTTCCATTTAACAGAGAGGCTGTGAGGTTTAACATAGATATGTATGGGGAAAACCTTTCCCTGGCAAGGAAGGCGCTGATAACCCATTTAGAACTGGTGAGAGAGGAGATCCATGGAACTGTTCTGGTCCATATCTACATGCCACAATCTCTATGGGAGGGCATGAGAAAGTTCTGTGAGGGAGATGAGGGAGTAAAGCGGTACAGGGAGTACTGGGAGCAGCTGTTTCTGGAGAGAGAGATGTCATTATAATGGGTAGAAAAGGACAGAAAGAGAATCAGATTTGCCTTTGAGAATCTTTAGAGCAAAGCCGAATTTTATTGCGAAAATCAAAGAGGTATCACTCAGATCAGTGGGCATTAAGAAGTATTTTTAAGCAGGTACAGATCATACTGTCAGTTGTAGACACTGTGCAGCAGATATTTTGTGCCAGCCTCCAGAATGAGTTTTTATGACATATGCTTATAAAAGGAATTAGTCATCTGTATTTGTTAACTTACATTCTTTCCAAAAGCACTCTGACTGCCTTAATTATTCAGATGTAATTACCTGCATATAACTGAATGAAAATGCACATTGCACTCTATATTTCGTATTGTTGTCTTAGTAATGCAGTGACAGATGCTTTCCAAAAATAAGCGAATAAATGGATTCTTCCTTAACCTTAAGCTCTAATGATTAAATAATTGACCTGATGCTCCATAATTTAATTGACCTGATGCTCCATAAATCACTGTAATTTAAAGAGAGAATTATTACTAGAATATTATTTTAAACTTCATTAAATTAGTTGTCTACATTTAATGAAAATGTTCACATAGTAGTTTCACAGTCTAATTAATTATCATGGATTATATTTTGTCTGCAAAAAAGTGGAACTGTGCATATTAAAATGCATTAAGTTGGACATCCAATTTAATGCATTTTGGTCTTTCTTAATCCAAGGAACATATATAAGACGTTATAAGAGCACATTGCTAGAACAGAAGGTACATTTAATCTATTTTCCAGCATTGTTAGAATTATCATCCTTTTCTGTGTGACAATAAATGGTTTTATGAAATTTATACTGTTATACTTTTACATTTTTTCTTACTTAACCTGAAAAGTAATGAAAAGTCTGAGCTGTAACATGAGATCCAGGCTGGTATGTGACATACAAAAATTTAAAACAAAAATAGATCTGGAAATGTCCACCAGCGTGACAGGCATGTCCAATAGTGTGTTATGAAATCAGCATCACACTGGTAGACATAGAACCTTTTAAATAACTTCAAATTAGGTTGCTTAATAAATTAAATCTTGTTTATGGCAGATAGTTGTTGTTTTTATGTCTATGGTGTTCAGATTTGTTTCAAATATTATCTCATTATTGGAATCAACAACAAACAAAACATGCTGTCTTAGAGGTTTATGTAGGCATTATGAGACTTTCAGATATTCACCAGACTGGTTTTACCTTTTTGTTATAGAAGAAAGACCAAAAAGGTTAGCCTGGCCGAATCAAAATCGTAAGCAAAAACTTTTATGTTAATGTGATTTGAACTGTGTTGTATAGAGAAAGTGCTATCATTTAACATAAAATTAGTATATAATATAACCGACAAATGCAATTGATCTAGCAATATATATCAAAGAGTTTATTAAACTGATTATTGTATATGTGGTTAAATCCCTTCTGTTTTTTTCTCTCTATGCTCCTTTGCGCAAATAATATGGTGTGAATTTTCTCATGTTTTGCAGTGTTTGTCTCAGAATGTGTACGATTGAAATAACAGAACACTCACTGACGAGAAAAGAATGTTTAATTTTGTTAAGCTTTAAAATAATAAACACAACCCATGACTTTATGACTGCTATCTACATATAAATAAGTTATCAAAATAATTTTAAAAATTTCAAATTGAGTTCTGTTTTTGATTAACACATTAATATTGATTAAACATGTTTTTCTGTACATCTTCTCTGTCTGATATTTTCTGAATTAGGTCAGGATATTTTAGAACCTGTGTTTTTGTTAAGTCACCAGTGGTGAATGGTAACTACATCTAAACTTCAGAAGCCCTTCAGTATTTTGAGACTTTAGAGGCTAGAAAGCTCGCTGCAGCAGTACCTCTAGAGAAAGTCTGTTGTGTGCAGTTGTGTCAAGTAAAGTCATGTAGGTGTTTGTCATTTGAACCATCTACGTAATACACAGTGAAATGAAGCAGTGTTCCTCCAGGATCATGGTGCAAGACAAAACAACACAAGATTAAATCAAGTGCGGACAGGACTACAAAGAGAGCAAAGTATACGAAAGTGCTGGACTTTAAAACACAAGACCAAGCACTTACAGAACCAAGTGAGAGTGAATATAAAATTGTGTCAGATACTATTTTCTAGCAGAATGAATTAACTGAACTAATTAACTGAAGAATGTAGGAATAGTAATAAATTGTGCAAAACTTAAACAACTGTATATTTTGTTTAACTGGGGGAGCAGCAGTTCTTGTTTATGGGGGGCCAGTTTAAGTGTGTATCTGTGCAGTTCAGTTAGGGGTGTGTTTGTGTGTTAGAAGAAGAGTTCTGGTTCTGGTTTTGAAGGTGAAGGCCTGTGTGCTATGGAAGATTTTATAATGTGTACTGGAATACACCAGTATACATTACTTGAAAATTGGCTAATTTATTTCTGATTAATAACTAAGAGTATAAAGAGCAACATTTTCCTATTTATGGACTTTTCATATCCACACAGCTGTTCATCAAACTGTTCATCAGTTTAAGGCTCTTAATAATAACTGGAATAGTTAAACTAGCTCCAGTAATTTTACAAAACCTTTAAAAGCCAAAATAAATAAAACAAAAAATACTAACTGTGCGTGGATAATCCTTGTTGCTCCTTTAGGTAAGAAACTGATGGAACACCAGTTCCCATAGGTAGATTAATTCTACGTTTCACTGGATACCATTCTTTTTTTCCTTTCATTTTGCCTCTGTATCATAGTTTGCGTGTTTAGTCTTTCACTGCTTGCCTACACAATGCCTGCCTCTGCTTTGTTCCTGTTTTTCCTTTCTATCTTTCTCTTTTTTCTTGGTATCCTTTCTTCCTGCACCTCACTGTTGTTCTGCAGAATCGCTTAGTGCGCAATACACTCGTTTAGCTTCTCTGGAATGTCATATCTCTAACCAGACCTTATTACCAGATGCACACACACACACACACACACACACACACACATTATCATCATAACTACGAACCCCATTAAACTCACTAATGGAATCAGTAGAAATATTTTTTGCATATTTTTTTTATTTGTCTAACAGCCACCGTATATCGCGTCAGAGTTTATATTTAGCACTCATCACGTTATAAAAGATTGATTTGACCTTTATTTAACCAGATTTTGACAGCCCAATAATCCATATTTTAATACCATTTTCATGAACATCTATACCATTTGAATTTGCGTCAGAGAGCTCGCTACCACTGGACATTAACCATGTGGCAACATGTCTCATTGACTACTGTTACACAATACCTGCTCCCAGTTTACTTATGTCTCAGTACAGCATACTAATTGGAAAAGGAGAGTCTAATATTAGCAGTGAAAGAACTAATAGTGGCTAATTTACGAACAAATAAGAAAGGTTAAAGCAATTTGTCGTATATTAATCTCATGACAGCTTGATTGATTGGTTTATTCATGAATCAGAGTAATTTCAGTGCACAGGCCTCATACGACATGAGCAGGCTGCTTTGTTTTACTTTCCAGTATAAAGCTGCACCGTAATTTTGTGGCCTACAGAGTGGATCTGTCATGTCTATTCATCCTTCTACACAACGTCTGCAGTCATCAAACCACTGATCTTCACAATAATTGTACACATAAAGATTTGGACTAACAAACATCTTTTAGTTTTCTGGATTAGCAGGTTAGGCCTGCTTTCAAGTGCTTTCTTATATATATACATGTATACTGATCAGTCACAACATTAAAACCACTGACATTTAGCATCTTATTACAGTGACATCAGAGCACACAGCGCTTCACAGCTATTGGGCTGAGTAGCTGCAGACCAGTCAGACTGCCCATGCTAATACAAGTCCACTGCCAAAAGTGGCCACAATGGGCATGTGACCATCAGAAGAAAATGGAAAATGGAGCACCGGAAGAAGATGGCCTGGTCTTGTGAATCACACTTTTGTTTCCATCAAGTATACAGCTGTGGGCATGTGCATCGCTTACCTGGGGATAAGATGGCACCAGGATGCACTATGAGAAAAAGGCATGTTGGGGGAGGCAATGTGACACTGGGCAATGTTCTGCTGGAAACCTTTACATCCAGGCACTGCAATTTATTTCTAAATCAGCATCTCTATGAGTATGACAACCATTCCAGTCTGTTAAAGTCCTACACAAGCACTTCATTCTGCTTTATCAGGGTCTGATTAGTGATCACCTGAATCAAATCTTATTTAATGAGGAAAAGTATAAAAACACTGCTGTAAAAGATTTTTTAAAAATGATCAAGTTCTGTAAACACTGCATCATTTTGCTTATTTTGATGTTTTGTTATTTCCTTTAATGAACAATATTTTATTTGGAAATTAGGAGAAATATTGTCAGCAGTTCTTAAAAACTAAGGCAAAGCTGTTCAGTTCAATACTTGAGAAACTGAACATTTTTGCAGTGGTCTATTTTTTTCCAGACCTGTATTTTCTATCATCTTCTTTCTTATTCTGTGAAGTGCATAATGTACAAACAAAGCTTATTATTATTTGCTAAACACAGACAAAAAAATATAAAATCCTCATGAAAAACCGTTTTATATAAATTGCTATGACAAATACATGAAACAGTAACAGAGAGCTTTGAACAAAATAACAGGCGCTTGGTTCTAAAACCATGTTTGAAGCACAGATAAGAAGTTGAAGCATGCCAGATTCTGCATAGTTCCCTCTATCAGGCGCCAACAGGCACTCCAATTCCACTTTCAACCTCCAGAAATGAAACACAGCACCATACAGTAATGATGGATGCAGTCACCCTGGAAAATCACAAAGTCCAGTAGCAATATCATGCATGTTAGAAAATCAATCTCATTTGAACAAACTTTGCAAGCCTTGCCAGGAGAGGATTTGAGAATGGACTTTCTGGTCAATGAAATGTATGCCCTGGGTGGGCCAAGAAAGCAGGAAAAAATACTAGTGTGAGAAAACAACTGTGAAATGAGATCAAATGTATCTCAAACCTCTAAAAGCTCTTTCTCCCCTGCTTTTTTTTTTGTTTGCTCTGACAGTATGAATTACACAAATAATACTATACAGTACATGATAACAACAGACAGCTGTCAAATTAAAGGAAAAACCTGCATAACTAAGTGGAGAAACATGAAATAAGTATGGATGCTTCCAGGCAGGTGTACTGCATGGTATAATTAAGCAATTAACTCCTACCATGCTCTGTGGCTTGTATGAAATTTCTGAGCAGGCCCAGTTGGTCTAAGATCTAAGTGACTTTGACAGTGAATTAATAACAGATGATAGATGGCAGGAGCTCTAGTCACAAAGACTGCTCATGTGCATAGTATTTCAATAGCAACAGTGACTGAAGTGACACACACACACACGTAAACACACACACACATTTAAACACACACATGTAAATATACAAACACACACACAGTTAAACACACACACAGTTAAACACACACACAGTTAAACACACACACAG
>JBBIGA010036111.1:0-13641 GCA_037576975.1 Alestes dentex | reverse complement strand
ATATACATACAACACACAACACTCTGACATTATTTTAGAACTGCAACTTTTTTTAAATACTTTTAAAATGTTAAAAGCATAGTGTGTGCATGTGTGACTCTGTTTCATCCCATCAGCAAACTAAATCAGGAGTGAAGCTGCTGGAACACAGCACATAGAAAAGCTGCTATACAAACACTACTGCACTTACAACACATATGGAGGCATTTCTTATGTTTTTTTTATACAGTTCACACTAGGGCATTAACGACTCCAGATTTTTTCTAGTCGACTTATCCGTCAACATAGTCGAAGTCGAGTCAACTAGTCGTTTGATGACGTCAAATAGGCATTTTTTTTTTTTTAACCACATCACAGCAACGCGGTTTTTCACTATTCGCAGGTGCTCTTGGAATGTATTTTTTGTATTTGTATTTTTTATATTTTTCTGTGTTTTTTTTCCTACTCCATGGCAATACATATTTTTATGCATTTTAGTGCTAAATTATTAAGAATAATATAATTTACTAAATATTCACAAATGTTAACGTAAATTCAGCTAAATATAAAATATAATTACATATTTTTAGTACTGTAGAGACAACACAGAGCAACAGTATACTGGCTGCTGCCCTGTGACACATCTCCGGCAGCTACAGTCCAGAATTCCCGCATCACAGCAGTTTCCTGCGTTGAGCTATCTCGAGAGTGTTCTTCTTAAAGCCCTGTATTTTTATTACTGTAAATTAAATTAAATCATGACTGTAGTTACTATGCTTATACCAAAGAACACATAAATACATACACAAGAGACTTGAGCCACCCCTCATGCCTTCATATTTTGCTTCCAAGGATTCAGACTGTCTTGCGTTTAACACAAAACCAAAGAGCCAAAAATCCAAAGAGCTCTCTCAAGACCTTTGCAACCTTATTGTTGCAAAACATACTGATGGCATTGGTTACAGAAGAATTTCTAAACTACTGAAGGTTCCAATGAGCACTATTGTGGCCATAATTTGGAAGTGGTAAGAACATCATTTCACTATAAACTGGCCACGCCCAGGTGCTCCCGGCAAGACAGAGGAGTGAAAAGAATATCAGAAGAGTTGTCCAAGTGCCAAGGACCACTTCTGGAGAGCTTCAGAAAGACCTGATATTATCAGGTACAGTTGTTTCAAAGAAAACAATAAGTAATGCACTCAACTGCCCTGGCCTGTAAGTATGCTCACGACGCAAAACTCCATTGCTGAAGAACAAGCATGTTGAAGTGTGTTTAAAGTTTGCTGAACAACATTTAGACAAGCCTGTGAAAATACTGGGATTATACAGTCTGGTCAGATGAGACCAAAATTGAACTCTTTGGATGCTCTTTGGATCACCCCAAAAACATCCATATCAACAGTGAAGTTTGGAGGAGGGAACATCATGGTGTGGGGCTGTGTTTCAGCACACAGCACTGGCACGCTTCATATAAGTGAATGAAGGACGATTGGAAAAATGTACCGAGACATTCTTGATAAAAATCCGCTGCCATCTACCAGGATGATGATGAAATGAGGGTGGATGTTTCTGCAAGACAATGATCCCAAACACAGCCAAGGAAGCTCTCAGTTGGTTTCAGAGAAAGAAAATAAAACTGTTAGAATGGTCCAGCCATTCATCTAAACTGAATCCTATAGAAAATCTATGGGAAGCACTAAAGCTCCGGGGCCCACGGAACCTTCAGTATTTGACAACTGTTTGTGTGGAAGAATGGGCAAAAATCACACCTAAAGCATGCAACTAGTTTCTCCATACAGGAGACATTTTTGGTACTGTCCAGAGAACACAAAGAAAGCGCATCTTGCGTGGGTGAACGCCACTGTACTTAAAAGTAGCCAATCCGAGAATGCTATTTATTTCTCCTTGCTGCTGAATGGCGCATCCCTCGCAGCGGCAGTCCAGAATTTCCCGTGGAGCATCTCGAGTGTTAGTGTTTTTCGTTAGGTATTTCCGTTTTTTTTTTTTTATTACTGTACATTTCATTAGTACTGTATTTACCCTGCTTATACCAAAGAAATTGACAGCGCATACCAAAGAAAACGCCGTGAATGAATTACAGAACAGTCTATACAGGGGTAACATTGGTATTTACATTCTAGCGCTGCGAGAGACAGCAGTTCTCGTACAGTACGGAAACGGGTTTACCTTTACTTTTTCTTTAAGGGTAATGTATTAAGCTGAGTTTAAAGTGAAGTGTTTTGGGAGCATATCTGGGGCATATTTAGGGTTAACACTATAAAAACAGGCATTTTTTTTTTTTTTTTTTTTTTTTTTTTACCTCATCACAACTATACGCGGGTGCTCTTCGAACGTAACCCACGCGATAAGCGGAGGTTTACCGTATATTTACTTAAAAAATTGCTGACGTGTTCAATACTTATTTTACCCATGCAGGGCCGTGCAGAGACGTTTGAAGGGGCAGGTGTTCAAAGTTAAAAAGAACCAGGCTGAATAACAACAACCCACATTCATCAAGAATCTAATATAGAATCGCATCATACTATATCACTGTCATCAGGTGGGGACAATGCAAAGCAAACGTAGCCTGTGTTTTACCTGATGGGGCACAACGGCAGAAGGTTTATTAAATGTTTAAACTGTAGTGACTCAATAATTTGGCTGCTGTAGAATCAGCATTTTGTATTATTTGAAATATAAATCTAATACAATCTGTTTCTTAATGTATTTTCTTTAAAATGCAGCGAGTTTTTTTTAAATATTGTAATCATAATAATCCATAATTATGTGGATATGCATTTTAGATCGTTTTTAGTGAAATATAAGCGCTCCAGAAAGGCAGGGAAAAGCCCTGTAACTTACTTTAAAACGAAATATGTTCCCTAAAACGGTGGACAAAGTTACAGACCCATGACACCCTGACCCAGTTAGCTAGCGGCTAATGACCAGCACTACTTGTGCAGTTAATAAAAGCACAGGTAATGCTTTGTCACACTGTTGCACAGTGCACTCATTTGCTTCAATTCGTCAGTTGCCTCCAGACAACTTAACGTACATAATAATCGAATACTCCTGTGTGCTATAGACTATAGTGTACGCTGTACACCCTACTTACTGGTATTTGTTGCATTAGTTTTCGTCTCCAAATTAATTTGTGTGTTTCCCCTACAGCTCCGCACCACGACGCTTAAGTTAGTTCCTTATTCGCAGCTCCTTATTCGAAATTTTCGCTCCACCTTAAATACTGCTCTCCAGGCTGCAATATCACTCTTTCGCCTGTAGGGGGGAAACTTTACTGAGGTTTACATTCAAAATTATGTTGCCTTTTTATTTCTGAAATGCAGGCAGAGAAATAAAAATGTTTTTAATCTTTACATGGCAATGATCTCTTTCCACTCAAAATCTTAAACTATTCTGCAACTTTAAATCCTAGGAACCTGGCTCATAAAGACATGAACAGCAATTTCCAAGCAGGAAAATGCCTTGGTCCACTGAAGACTCAGGTCACAATAAGATGTCTATAACCAGTATCACTTGTTACTTGTTTGGACCAAAACATTCTTCACTGTTAAATTCACATGGGAACTTTGCTTATATGCACATTGGCTTATAATAAGTGGTAACTTCTTGGCAAGAAAGGAATGGGTTGAATGCTTTGATCCAAACAAGTAACAAGTGAAACTAGTTCTACACATCGTATTTTACCTTGAATAAGTGAGTTTTCAGTGGACCAAAGCATTTAACCCATTTCTTTCTTGCCAAGAATTTGCCATAGTTTATCAGCCAATGTGCTCATAAGCAAAGTTCCCATGTGAATTTCACAGTGAAGAATATTTTGGTCCAAACAATTCATGACTTAATGAGCCAAGTTCCTAGGATTTAAAGTTACAGAATAGTTTAACATTTTGAATGGAAAGAGATCATTGCCATGTAAAGATTAAAAACGTTTTTATTTCTCTACATGCATTTCTGAAACAGTCCATATAAAAAGGCAACATAATTCTGAATGTAAACCTCAGTAAAGTTTCCCCCCCTACAGGCGAAGGAGCGATATTGCAGCCTGGAGCGCAGTATTTAAGGTGGAACAAAAATTTCGAAAAAGGAGCTGCAAATAAGATCCTTCTTCAGATCCTTTTATTTAGCAAAATTGTGATTAATAGTTAAATGTTAGTGTTGAGGGGCACAGGCGGGACTCCACACGCGCGCACACATTAAAAAAATGCTTCAAGAAAAGGGCACTTGGGGTACACAAGGGGAAAGGGGCAGGTGCTCAAGCCCCCTCTGCCCCCCCCCGCACGTGCCTGTACCCGTGTGTGTGTGTGTGTGTATATACACACACACACACACACACACACACAAAGTGAAAGGGAGGAAGTTATTAGGTATTTTTGACACATTGATTAGGCTGGAATTAAGAGTGTGTGTGTGCCTACTTTTCTTCTTGCTCTGTGTGTTGGGGGTGGAGCTGTTTGCAGTTGCCGGTTTCTCCTCTTCCTCTTTGGGTTCAGTCTTCATCTCCGGTTTCTTGTCTTCTCCTCTCGCTCCTATCGATGTCTCCATAGGCTCCGTCTTACAGTCGTCAGCCGACGGTTCCTCCTTCTTAATCTGTCCCATGTTGGATATTAGACGAGACGACAGAGACATTAGATGAGAAAGATGTTAGATGAGATTAGACACATGCTGAAGTTCTAAAACAAACATGGAACACTCAGCCTGCAAACCACTTTTAGGGGTTAAGCCAACTGTGAAATACTGTTGGTCGCCCTTGGGCCCCCAAACCAGCTCTGACATGTCAAGGCCTTGACTCGACAAGATCTCTGAATGTGTGTTGTGGTTCTGCATAAAGACGTTAACTTGTTGTGAGGTGGGACCTCCTTGGAGGTTCTCCTTCCCTGGAGCACTTTTGGAAATCTCCGACCCCTGAACAACCACCAGGAACCAAGACTTGTCGTGTTGGAGATGTTCAGTCATGCAGACATCAGAGTTTGGTTCCTCTGGAAGGTTCTCAGATCCTTTTATCCAGTTTTCTGCTTCCAGCGTCAAATTCAAGAACTGACTGTTCACTCACTGCCTACTACAAATACACACCCCACCTCAACAGGAGACACTGGAACCAGATTATCATGTTCTTCACTTCATCTTCAGTGGTTTCGTGTTGGGTTTGATCAATGTTTATTTACTGAAAATGTTGTGGAAGCACTGAGGATGTGCTCAGGTGAGGTTCGGATAAAACGATTCCTGGCTGTCCTTTTAGCACAGTTCATTACAATAACTACCTGGAGGACCAAATAAGCAGATCAAGACCATGTGAACAGGTCAGTTTTGTTTCATTTCTTAACAAACTTGCAGTTTATCTGAAAGATGAATGCAAAAACTGAAAAAAGACGTCCAAACAGAAGGAACCATCATCTTATCTCTGCAGAACCATCATCTTATCTCTGGGTCATTTTTGATGCTGTTTTCACAGAAGACAAGGCTGAAGAAACATTCAGACATCTGACCTCATATGTCATTTCTACTATGTATTAAAAATATTTAAATAAGGCGGAAAATAGTTCATTGTGATTTTTCTGACCTGAAATGAGAATAAAAGTAAGTAATGTTAAAATAATTTAGGCTTCAGGTTTTTTCTCACCATGACAATCAGCACATCTGTTATCAGGTGTGAGCACCGAAAGCTCTGTGTTATTAGATGTGTTACTGCTCGCTATTAAACCTGCTCTATTAAAATTTGTGGCTGAAACTCTCTCACCTCTGGTTTCTCCTCAGTCTTCATCTCCCCCAGTGTGGCGGACGCAGGCCCTGAGGCTTTGCTCTCCGCCTCGTTTTCCTCCTCTTCCTCTGGCTGTTTGACCTCCGTTTTGATGTCAGTCAGAGAGGGGCCGTCTGTGGAGGTCAGCTGGGACTCGGGGAAGCTGACGGATGCTGGAGTGGACACCTGACCATCAGTGGCCAGAGTCGACTTCTGAGACGGCTGAGAAGCAAGAACAGCAACGTCACACATCAGAGAGTTTAAGACGGGCCTAACAACTTCATTACAACTGGGAAAAAGTAGAGAGACAACAAGAGGCAATTTTCTTTAGAAATAAAAATACAGAGAAGCTTGGAAACAAGGAACGGGGAACCTTACATAGCCGATGAAGTTACATAAAGATACAGGTCAAAATAACTAGAAAACTGTATTTCACTGATGTGTGATCAGCTCCTTCAGTTACATCTGTGTATTCAGTCTGTTTTAATAGAAAAATATTAATTTAATATTAATTAATTCTAATAGTGATTAAGCACATGATTTTCTGCGATTCATCGCATTGTTATATGCAAAATTAAATAATATATTCAAAAGTACTGTATTGTGCACTTTTATTTTTAAAGTACTGCTATATGAACAAAAGTGCAACATTTGGTTTGCAAACATTTTAAACAAATGAGGGGCTTTTTAACAGCAGTGTTTCCTTTAACACAGTTACACAGCTGCAATTCAAATATTTCTTGTAAATCTCAACTTAAACATTAAAGTCTTTTAAAGGCTTAAAGAACCTTATCACAGGTCTTCATAATACCTTTACACATGTGGAGGTTCTTTAAGAGGTTCTTCACACGTCTCACTTACAACAACGCTTTTGTAAAGAGCCACTGAAGGGTCCCCAGAGAAACAAAGCTGTTCTTTTTTTTTACATGGTGGCCTTGAAAGGAGGACTAAAATGAATAAAACTGGTCTACAGTGAAACTCACCGGAGTATGTGGATGAACACTTGGCCCCAGAGCATTCTGGGAAGGCACAGACGATGCCAGCCCAACCTGAGGGCCTCCTGGTGCTCCGCTTGCGTGTGTCAGTAGCTGCTGCTGCTGCTGGCTGGTTTTCTCTGGCTGCTGCGGCTGCTGCGGGGCGGGAGGGGCCTTGGTGCCCGAGTTTGGCGTGTGGGGCTGGGGTGTGTGATTGCCGGGCAACTGGGGCGGAGTCTGATGAGGGTTGGGCGTGAGGCTCCTGGCCGGAGACAGCGAGTTCTGCTGCAGGGGCGGAGCGTGTGTGTGTGTGTTGGGGGTTTGTGGACAGTGTGTGTGCGAGTTGGGAGGCTGCGTAGAGGACGGGAGGGTGGAGGACTGACCCAGAGGGCCCGAACCTGGAACAGCGGGCGGAGTAGGAACAGCTGGACTGCTGACCGGCAGTAACGGAGGAGTGGACATCTGAGTGAGTTAGTGAGTGAGTGAGAGAGAGAGATTTTTAGATTTCAGGGGTTCTTGGCTAAGTTGACACTAGAACTCCATGATGTGGACAGAACATCAATATTGTGTTTTACTACCACATACTGCAACGATTTTCAACATATAAAAAGAGCCCATACAATCACTATTCTGGTTTAGTCTATTAATTTTGTTTCAAATGGTACATTGACATTTACAACATTTAGCAGACGCTTTTATCCTAACAACAGGGGGCAGTCTCCCTGGAGCAACTTGGGGTTATGGATCTTGCTCAGGGACCCAATGGTGGTCTGCTGAAGGTAGGATTCAAATCCATGTTCAGAGGCAAATATCCTACTCACCAGGCCACCACCACCCCACATTTACCTCCACCCCATCCATACAGTCCCTACAAGGGACAAAGCTACAAAAACAGCCCAATTTCAAATCACATTTTTTGTGATCTCTCAAAACTGTATCTCCTAACTCTGGATACAGTAGTTTCGCCCTGCCCATTCATGCTACGATTCACCAACACCTTCTACAGTTAAAAAATACACGTTTTTTGGATTACATATTGACCTCGGTTAATCTGAATAGCCAGTAACCCACCAGACAGCGGTTTAAATCTGAAATACACTACACTAAAAATTACTGGTTTATGACAAACCGATAATGTCTGTGATGAACTCACTAACTGAACCTAAGAAAACCTGAGAGTGCTCACCTGAGGCAGTGCTCCCTGTGGCCCGGGCTGGTTAAGTCCCATGCTGCCCTGGACTGGGCCGGAAGAAGCTCCAGGGAACTGGTTCTGGTTCTGCATGAACTGGTTCTGCAGCTGGCCCATGCCGGGCTGAGCCATTCGGGGAGCCCCCTGCATTCCCATCTACACAAAAAACAAACATACACAAGAAATATATTAACTTTACAGAAACATTTGCGCGCGCACACACACACCTTTTTCCACTGTGAATTTAATACCAATTTTATTTCTAATAAAATATAGAATTTCATAATTTATTAAAAATTCTAGTTTTTTTTAAATATATTTTGAAAGTAATCTTCAAAAAGTATTAAAAAAGTACTCTGCAGTACTCTACAAATGTAATCAGCCACATCTAATCTTAATCCACATCTTAAGCCACATTTAATGTAGTCTTGAGGAACAGTTCTCCAGGCTTCCTGAAGGACTTTCAAGGACTCTCGTTTTCAGTCTAGTCCCTGAACCCGACCAGTTTCAGAGGAATGTTTTTGTTTGTTGAGCCACACAGCGGCCAATGTATGAATAATTCAAGCAGAACAAAGCACATCCAACTGAAGGCCTGAACCAGTGAAGGAACAGGTGCAGAGGATTCCAACTGATCAGGCCGGTGGTCAGTATACTAGTGGTGCTGAATGAGTGATTGAAACACCTTTATCTAGGTACTTTGTGTCTTTATCTTTGCATCACTTGCACTTGCTGGTTGCAGTAAATATTCCCAATTTCTTTCATTTAAACTATTCAATGAGCTAAAGATAAGGTAGTTTGACAGGCAGAAGTTTTATAGAACAGGACTTTACACAGTAAGGTAAACCTCAAAAATTGTGCAGATTTGAGGTTTGTAAACAGTCTAAAAATATTTTCTCCAGAAAAAAGGGAAAACTGTATACTGTATATGAATATTTTTATTTCATTATAACAGATGCACTTCTGATTCAGCTCCCTCATTTCTAATGAGCTGAGCTGTGAGTGTTTGTTCTAGGTATTTACTGATTCGGTATGAACGCTGCAGATGTTTCTGTATTGATTACCTGGTTGAGATTTGCTCCCAATGGTAGCGGAGGCGTTCCCCTCTGAGTCATGCCCTGAATTCCCATCTGACCAAACTGATTCATACCTGTACAGGTAAGAAAAAGGACAGGAGGTATTTATTACTTTTTTAAATACAACACAGACAATAAACCTTCTAGCATTTGCCAGTTAATACCGTACCTACCCTATTACGGCCTGCAAGTGTGTAGTTACGGGATACATGTGTGTTGTTACGGGCTGTAGGTGTGTTGTTATGGGCTGTAGGTGTGTTGGTACAGGCTGTAGCTATACTTATTAGCTCCCCTCTACCATGCCCATCAATGGACCATTACAGAACCACCACCACTGACCTGATATCTGGGTGGTGGACCACTCAGCACAGCAGTGGTGTTGCCGCTAGATCAAAAGTGGTCCACCACCAAAAGAAATATCCAGCCAAGAGTGGCTCTGTGATCAGAAACTCACCACTCATCAAGGACTACTACAAGACTGCAGTCTCTAAGAGTACTCCAATCGGGTGTAGCTACAAGGAGAGAGGTTTCTGATAAAGTGGCCAGTTACTCTAAGCCCTCTAATGCATGGACTCAGTGGCAGAGCGCCATCACCTGGACAAGTGTGTTTATGTGTTAATTTTGCATGTATGTGTATGTATGTATGTGTGTGTGTGTGTGTGTGTGTGTGTGTACCAGCAGGGTTCTGCATTCTGTTGACCATCTGGTTTGGTCCAGTGGGTCGAACAAGGGTTGGATCTGCCAGAGGGCCATCTGAGAGACAGAGAGAAAGGAGAAAATAAGTTTGGTTCTCTATGTCCCCTGATACTGCAGTATACTGGTCCCTGCTACTATAGTGTGTGTTTTGTGTGTGTGTGTGTGTGTGTGTGTGTGTGTGTGTACATACTCTGTGGCCCTTGTTGCTGTAGTGTGTTGGTTGGTATGCCTGGCTGGCCCATGATGCCCTGTTTCTGCAGCCTTGTCCTCCTTTTCTCCTCCAGCTCCTTCTGGATCTTATAGATTTTCTCTGCAAGGAGATGGTAGTACTCCGCCTAAGGACGGGAAAGGTGGGGGATGAAAATGTGTTAGTGTGATTGCTTCAGCAAGCTTTTAATTTTGTTCTGCTATTCTTCTTGAGTTCAATTATTATTATTATTATTATTATTATTATTATTATTATTATTATTATGAATGAACTCTGGCACAGCTTCTCGGCACTGTGTACTCCGCCCAAGCATTGCGCTTGTACACAATGTTTTGACTGGTTGATCGGGGACAGAGTACTGCTCGTTTAAAATTTGGAATTTTGTGGGCGAGACACCTCAGATATGAATATGGAGAGAGAGTTTGAAAGTGAGCATTGTGACGTCACCTCACTCTGCCAGCAAGCTGCTTGCCAGCTCAGTTAGCTGTTTTTAGCCATTTTGGGACACACTGGCAAACAAGCTTATGTGAGCAGTGTAGTGCAAGGACACTTTTTCATGGAAATGTGTTCTAGCTTTGAGCCTGTCGATTTATATTAGAAGTATCTACTGAACACAGATCATGCTCCTATACCAGCCTACAGGGTTTTAGGAGACCATGTTAGAAACTTTTGAGAGTGTGTGAGAAATCTGTGTTCTTCTGGGAGGGGGGGGTTTATGTGTACTCACCCTGCTGTTGGCAGACTCGTACATGTCTCCCTCTACTTTTCGAGCATAGGCCACCAGGTTCTCCATCCTTCGGTCCTTCAGAGCTGCAGGGTCAGGTGTGGGGAAGATGGCCTGCACGCTGTTCACAAGCACACATGGAAAAACAGACATTTTTCAATTTCTTTCATTCATAGCTGCCCATAACTTCAAACAAAACACAAAAGACCTATTATTTCTCCTCCCTGTATGTGACCAAAGGGTCAGCAGCATCTGTGACTGGTGTGTCAGAATGTGTGTAGGGGGTATCTGTTAGAGCAGAGGTCCCCAACCACGGGCCGCAGACCGGTATCAGTCCGTGAGTCATTTGGTATCGGGCCGCACAGAAAGACAGAATACAAATATTTTATTGATTATCAGAGTCTGAAAGAGCTTTTATTTTGAAGAAACGCTCATCCTGGTCACGTGATATGGTACATCAAAAATGTAGCCCACAAGCTAGCAAAAATGAGTAAAAACCAAACGTTCTTTGTATTTAGTTGCATGTATACCGGTCCATGAAAATACTGTTTTACATGAAACTGGTCCACGGCGCAAAAAAGGTTGGGGGCCGCTGTTTTAGAGGACTGGAGATCTGCTTGCTGAGTCCCTATCTTTTTGCTGTGGCCGCATGGGTTTGTGTGTGTGTTACTCACAGCTTGTGAACGAGGTGGTTGCGGAGGTCCTGTGTGATGTCTTCATGCCAGCTTTTCCTCACCCCTGCTGTGGAGGGGGGTGTGGCCACAGAGACAGAACCCATAGCCCCCACCCCTGCCCCCTCATTTATAAGACTGAGAGAGAGAGAGAGAGAGAGGGGCTTGTGAAAAACGAGTTTGTCAACGAGTTTGACACGCCCCCACACATAAAAGATGAAAAATCTCACATAATAAAGTAGTAATAATGGTATTATGCAATCAGTTAAGAATCAGTTAAGTCAGGCTTTATTTATACTGCATGATGAATCGGTCTCCTGTTCAGATTTATATCATCAAACTGTTTTCTGGTACATACAAGTGTTGGCATAGCAAAAACACAAATAAACTCAGCGAATTTGTATTGGCCAAGAGCTAAAGTGCTCTATTCAGGATAAGGAGATTTAAATGTGTGGGTTTTGTGATCTCAAAACTATGATTTGTTTTCCACTTATGGACTGTATGGATCGGGGAGTAAACATACCATTTCAAGCAATATTTACAGCCATTAAGCCTCTTATTATCCTAGAAAGGTGATGATATGAGCGCTTTAATAACTTACAAGGCACCGCAAATGCAGTATGAACCAGTAAAATCGCAATACTGACACGTCACAGTGTAGTGCAGCATCAATAACAATGCAATACAGGACAATCACTGTCGATTATTTCCCACTTGTGGGGCTAATAAAGGTTTATCTTATCTTATCAATAATCAAGAAATTGGGTGATTATTCTGCATTTAATTATGGTGAGTGGGACCATCGGTTATCAAGCAAGTAATCAATAAGCAATAAGAGGTTTTCAATAAAAAGGCTTACAAAAATGAACTTAAGATAATATTCAAGTCACAGCCTGTTTGATCTCAAATATTCAACCTGTTGCGGCTCTTTAAGCTTTTCAGCCAGCAGGTGAACAACTACTACGTTAAGCATGTCTGACTTAACATTCAGGGTTTCTTTGCTTCACTTTGTTCCCTTTATTTTTGAACTGTTGTTTAAAAGCAACAAAACACTCATGGCGAATCACATCTGCAATATGTGTGTGTTCAGCGTGTTTAGTGTTACGTACCCATGTGCATTAATGCCTCGGTGTAGCAGGTTGTCTGGTAGGAGGTTGGGTTGCTGATTTTGGGCCGGAACCCCAACACCACCATTAACACCCATTGGGTTGGAACCTGCACAAAAAGATAAACTTTATCTCACACACATACACACACACACTCTCAACATAAGAAAGCATGAATAATAATAAGAGCCAAGTAAAACAGACACCACACGCTTCTTAAATACTGATGTTGTCGTGGAGAATTGGAATGAAAATCTAAGTTCAAAACTTTTTCTACGTCAAAAAAAATCAAACGGAGTCAGAAAGATGCGGTGTCGCTGTCTTATTCAAAGTTTACAGCCGTGGCCCGCGGGAATTGCCTCCGAGCTCGCTCCCCGACCGGGCTTTGCACAGAGCTCTTATAGGCTCAAAATTCAACACCCATTTTTTAAAATTCAATCCACTGATCGATTTTCCACCAATAAAGTTTAATCACCTTATTTGCTTAACTCTACCTTCCTTTGTTTCCACCAATAATTACAAGATTAGTTATCTCTAATTAAAATTCAGTCCCATGTGACCGCATCTGGCCACCAATATTCATCATATGGATACGCCTGTATTTTTAAAAAATATATACTTTTGGGAGTCCAACATCTCCAGTCTGGCCTTCAAGAACACTTACATAGGAAAGGTATTGTACCCTCTTCAACTTAGGAGACCTTTTGGGGCTTTCTACTGTATGGGACATTTGGTCAGACAATGCATGAGTTTAGACTCTAATCACCATGGATCAGTAAAATGTCCCTTCTGTGTTCATGCAACACTCCCTTCAGTACCATTTAAAAGTCTGAACTTCATTAATACAAATAAAAACTGTTATAATTAATCATTATAACTGATGTTAATTACTAAGATGGATTACTCCATAAACAATCCTAATTTACACAATTTGACTTTTTGTAATATAGCTAATTACTTGAAACTATTCAATTACTAATTTGAAACCTAGTGATACACAGTATAAGCATAAACAGGGTGTGCCACAGATAAGTCTCCAACGTCCAATACCGCTGCCACGCTAAATAAAAATGATTGGAATATGATTACAAAATACGGCATCGACCAGGGAAACATCAGGGCACATCAGGGGTTGCGGAGTTGTGGATAAGTGGAAAACAAAACCAGTCCACTTGCTCATACTATTGCTTGAGGTGTACACACACACACACACACACACACACACACACACACACACACACACACACACACACACACACACACACACAC
>JBBIGA010036101.1:0-13641 GCA_037576975.1 Alestes dentex | reverse complement strand
TGTATATACATATCTCCGTATATCTATATACACAGACATTTAGAAACAACGAAAATCATTTGTCTGAACTTATACATGACGCACTCAAGGAAAAGGGAAAAACGACGGCTATAAAGAAGCCAGATCATTTGATCACTTGAGTGTTGTGTTTGCCTGTCAAGCATGAAACAAACCTGTATGGGGGCTTGCCAAGAGTCTCAGAGACAAAATGCAAATACTTGTTCTTGTAAGGAGTGTTTACATACAAACAGGGTAAAGGAAAGATCAACACTGAACAGGATATTAAACTTACATGTCATAATCTAATCAAACAGGGAAACATTTCATAATGAGAAGAAACACTGAAAACACTGAACTGACTGGTTCAGTGAGTTAAATACAGAGGAATTCAACAAGGAAGTTGGAAAGTCTAAAGCCTACATATCTTCTGTTTGTAATTACAGACCTAGGCCCCTGTAGAGCCTGTTTGCATCTCTTCATTTCATCCCTGTAGAGAAAGTCAAAGTTTTTTATGTTTGAATACATTAAAACAGTATATTGTAAAACAGTGTGTAGGCATCCGTGTGGCTTCAGATATACGTCTTCTTAAACCAAAATTGTTGTTATCACAAGAACACTTTTTGTCACTTGTAGTAACAGGCACAAAATATTTTCATATGTACACTTACACAAAAACTCAAGCTTAATTAAACACTTGCTTTTTTTATGAGACGCTGTAGGTTATGCAGCGTAGGTTATTATTCAGACATTTATGTACTGTACGCATTTTTAATGAATCGTGTACGTACTGCACTGTGCCTTTTATCTAGATTGAGATTCCCACAAAGTACAGTGGTCAGACCTGTGGGTTGTGTGGAAACTTTGACGGAATTAAACAGAATGAATTATCAGAGAACGGTGAGTCTAATACTTATAAAATATGTTGTTTGTAAAATGTATACATGCACCTGTAGTTACATATTTTATATCTGTAAAAGGTGTGCCACTAACATCACAGGATTTTGGATTGAAATGGAAGATGGATCAACCCACTGAGACATGTGAGGAGATTGATGTCCAGACTAAGACGTGCTTATTCCAGGTGTGAAATGTAAATTTATATGGCTAAAAAGAATTTGATTGCCTGGTGTCTTGTTTGTGTGTTTGTTTAGATGAAATGCATTCTGTACAGCACACAAACGGCCAAACACTACATTATCTTACACACAGGCCATGTTTCATTTAAACTTTTAACTTTTAAACTTTTATTCAGGTCACGCAGAATTCAGAGAGTCTTGATGACAGAACAGCAGTCCTTTTTTAATCATAATCCGAAAGCTCTTCTTTACTTGAACGGAGTCTGGGTATTCGACTGTATAAATTACTGCAAAACATAAATGGCCGAAGTCATTTTGCAGAAGTACTTTTTCTTATAAAAATATTTTAAAATGAACAAATTACCAAATTACCTTTTCTTAAATCTTCTTCTTCTTCTTCTTTTTGCTGTTGCTTGACTAAAGCCTGGTTTAAAAATCCCTTAAATTATAGTATTTCATATCAAATTTCACATTTAAACAATAATAATAATAATAATAATAATAATAATAATAAAGCACAAAATGTAAACAATTATGAAAATATTTTAAATCCAAAATGTTTCAAATCTAAAATGTAATATAGGCCACCAAAGTTAGGTATTGATTAAGTTTTTTTTTAAAAACATTAACTGCCTGTGATGGTTTGAGGAAGGACATTCCACAGCCTTGGGGTCAACAGTGCTAAAAGCTTGCCCACCTGTGAAACACCATTTATTGTGAAGAACAGTGAGAAAAGCAGAGGCTGAGGTGAATCGGTCAGAGAGTTGAGTACTGATTAACCATACCAAGTTTAGATTCAATCATACCAAGTTTATAGTAAAAAAATTATTAACAGTTTCTTAGTCTGAATATCTCAAAGTTTAAAGAAGGGCTTTTAACAGCCTGAGGGCAGCACTGCTGAAAACCTAGTCATGCACAAGCAGGCCTACAGAGGTGTAGTGGGTGAGAGAAATAATTAGACGCAAGTCAGTTTTGGGACCTGTAAATAAGATGAAGAGTTTTAAAGTTGTCCGGCATGGGCGCCGGAACCATTATATCATTATATCACTTTTAAAAATAATTCATTTTATCCACCCAGTGATTTGTAAGATGGAAATATTCGAGACGCAGTGTGCAGTGCATGCACCCCCCCACACACACCCCCCACCCTTGTTCCAGTATCACCCGCAACAGTATGTTCCATGTCCCCCACAACTTTAAAAATGCTTCTGAGGGGTATTAAACTGAGACCCAGTTTCTATGTTCTAAAGCCCATCAATGAATTCATTTCTGAGACCAAACAGGAGACTAGTGCAATAACTGAAGCCTTAAGATGAATTAAAGACTAATAAGCCAAAGGTTATAGAAGTTAAGCCTTGTTCATTAACAGCTCTAAATGTTTTCAAATAACCTCTAATTTGACTTTGGTTAACTTTGTATCGAAACTTTGATTTTTCCTAATTTACAGAGACCCAAATGTGAACAGCTGTTTGACAGTTCAGTGTTCAATAGCTGCCGCAGCCGGCTTTCTGTTGAGGCATTTGTGGAAGCGTGCGTTAGAGACCTGTGCCACTGTAACAGCAGCCAGGCCACGTGCCTGTGTGACACAATATCTGAGTTCTCACGCCAGTGTGCGCATGCAGGGGGCCGGCCACAGAACTGGAGGACTGACAAGATGTGTGGTATGTAATTCCGATAATTGTCTTCCGCAAAGCTTTGAAACCTGAGATTAGAAAATGATTTGTCTAAGAAGACCAATGATTCCTGTGGAATAATTTGTGATAGAGGAATTGTGTTGTACCCATGCCCCTATTTATGTTTTTACCAATTACCCCATGCATCATTGAAATACTCTGCTGTCATGCTGAAAAAACATTAGCCTGACACCTTTTTTCACCATGTTTTGTCCTGCGTAGGCAAAGAGTGTCCATTTAACCTGGTACACAATGAATGTGGGAATCCATGCCAAGACACCTGTTCCAACCAAGAGGGCAGTAAGGTCTGTAGTGAACACTGCACCGATGGCTGTTTCTGTCCACCAGGTAATCCAGAACTCACAAACTGCAATAGTAAACACACTCAGTAGACCCACATGTAGAGGCTGACATTAGCTCACAGACTATCATGTAAATATGTACCTATAAAATGTGTTTGAATAAAGAAATTTACACATATTTTTAATCTCTATTTCTATGTGAGTAGCCAGCAAAAATAACTAACTGTCTAACACACTTATCAACTTGTTTTAGCAAGAGCTTTTTTAATGAAAACTCTGGACTAGATTTGCATTTTGTTCCTTTTCATGCCGTCTTCTAGCAATGCAGTGATTTAAGCAAATTCTCAAAATTCTCAAATTATTGTATTTCTTACCATATAGGAACTGTGTATAATGACATTGACAACAATGGCTGTGTCAAAGTTGAGCAATGTCCCTGCATCCACAACAAAGAAATATACAAGCCAAGAGACTCATATAATAAAACGTGTCAAACATGGTAAGTAAATAGATAATGTTCTCACACCCACCTGATTTCTTCGTTTTTTCTGCAAATTTAATATACGAAAAAAAAAAAAATCTGTGGAAACACAAAATGTAGTTTTTAAACTATAATTTCATTTATTGAAGGAAAAAGGTATCTAACATTGCTAGCCCTGTGTCATTTTTGTTTGAGTAATTAGTCAATCAACCAATCAACCAAAAATAGTTGGGCACTGGAATCTGTTAGACACATCCAGGCTTGATTACTGCCAACCCTGTTAATCGTAACATTTTTTTTTTTACTGTAAAATTGGTTGGTCTAGTCCTGATGTGACTCCCATTGAGAGTATTTGTCTTCCTAAAGTAGAGGTTCAGGTCCACCATTGTTGTTAAATTAAATCAATTTTGGAAAGAAGAACTGAAGATCCTTTAGTTAAAGGAAGAGTTTGGTTGCAGTGTCACCACTGAAGTGGTACAACTAGTAAATAAGTTTTGGGGCAACTTCATATGTATCTCATGAGTTAGAGGGGACAAAGTCTGCAAATGTTTCAGAGGTTTTAGTCTGTGACAAACAAAATAGAAATCCACAAACATGTAGCCTTGTTAGACGATGTGTTTTTTACACAATGCATCAATAACATTGAGTAATCACCAAATTTTTAAAGAGAGGAGCAGGTTAAAGAGCAGAAGTAGACACTCTTTACGTTGATATTGAAGGGTTAAATAAGTGTATGTCCTTACAGCCCCAACTCTGTTGTGTGTTAGTGTGTGTTTTGAAGGGCGGTGGAACTGTGTGGCCCTGGACTGTCCTAGCACTTGCTCTGTGCAGGGAGGGTCTCATATCACCACATATGATGGCAGCGGGTACACCTTTCATGGAAGCTGTTACTATGTCCTTTCTAAGGTAAGTTAGTGTAAAACTAAGGAGATAATTTCAATCATTGAGAATTTGACTGGCGTGTCTTAACACTAGAACAGCATCTGAAATGTCATTACTTATGCCGTATAGTCTGAAGACACGGGCAAGTAGCAGCCACAGTAAATGTTTGACATAAATTCTTTTCTTTTCAGCACATTACAGACGATGTGACAGTGTTGGGGCATCTGGTACAGTGTGGTCAGAAAGAGACTGAAACATGTCTAGCAGCTGTGAAGTTCATCATTGCAGAAACCAGCGTAAGCATTTCAAAGATTCTAAAAGTTTAAGGTCACTTGGAACCTTGCCAGATAAAATATGCACCCATTTCTGGAAAAAAAATGTCATGGCCATTTTGAAATCTAAAAATAGTTTTCAAAAGCTTGGTTTATTTTTTTTATTGTTTGTGTTCCTACTGTTTAAGTGGCTCATTTTTATTCAGAACTAATCTGGAGACAAAAGTCGTTGTGTTCATTGTGGGTTGTCACTGCAGTAAAAAAAACCCTTTTTCTTGTTATTATCTGTTTAATTTTACAAGACAGAAATGCTTCCAAATACTCAAGACAAAACATAGAACAATCATAATGGTTTTGTCCTGATTACAGATTACTTTCTCATCCAGTGGTTCTGTACTTGTGAATGAGATTGCCACCAAGCTTCCAATTTTTAATGGTGAGTTTTTATAAATATTGTGATTCTTAAATCACAATAAAATGAGTGTTGGTAGGTACAACAGCTATGGTGTTTAAAGTTCTGCTCCATTATGTTTGTCTCAGATAAAGTGACAGTTTTCAAACCATCTACGTTCTACACGATCGCCTACACTCCAGGATATCGGCTGGTGATCCAGACGGTTCCAGTCATGCAACTGTACATTGTGGCCAGCTCTAAAAAGAAGGGATCCCTAAGCGGTGTGTCTTTATATATTTCCTTTTCTATCACTATGAACATCTATAATTTTTCTCACATGCTGGAATCACCCAAAATAATATACATCTTTGCCTTTAGGTCTGTGTGGGAACTTTAACGATGACCAGGGAGATGATTTTAAAACAAAATTAGGACTGAAAGAGGGCACAGGTGTAACTTTTGCCAACACATGGAAGGCTATGTCTAATTGCCTTGATATCAGCAACAGTCAGCAAACCCCCTGTAGTATGAGTGTGGAAAAAGGTACAGGCTTTGACCTTCATATTTTAATGAACATGTGTTCGAAATGAATATAGAAGTGCTTTTAAAGCAGTGACTTCTATCTAATATGAAATCTACATGAAACTAATTCTTAAGTTTCAAATGTGCCTTTTCAGAGAGATATGCCAAGGAGTGGTGTACCATGCTTACTGATCCTGCTGGGGTCTTTTCACCCTGTCATGTTGAAGTCAGCCCAAATAACTACAAAGATGTAAGATGCTGTTGTTGTTTTTTAAGCAGTAGTGTGACTAAATCCAAGATACTAAGCTATAAGCTAAACATTTGTATAGCTTCAGACCTTTTTCTTAGCTAAAATATAAGGTAAATTTATATTTGATTACTTGTATAACTCGTATAGTATTATTGAAGAAGCCTGTTTGCTACATACTAGGCTGTACTGATCAGCTTAGGCTTCATTAGAAACAGTTCACTCTCCTTCAGTGATACTCATGAGCACTGTTTGAGGCTAATAGTATTAACAGTGGGTAGAATCATAAATACGTTTCTTAAATGTGTGTTTGTGTGCCTGTCAGGTGAACAAGGTGCTTTGCACTTATTATTAGAATAATTGTTTTATTACTAAACTGTCATAATTTCAGTGTAATTACTATAAACATCGTCAATGTCTTACTTTTTTGGTAATATTTATATTAAAACATGTTTTTGGTCACTATGTTTGGATAACCATACAAAATAGATCATGAACTCAACCGCTAATGCTTAGAGCCTAGTCATGCCGCAGCACATGAGTACAGTACATCTGCATGTGATATTAGTGGAATTTTAGGAATTAACGTACTGTGTTACTCTTATTTCTTTCTTTTTTTTTGTAGAAATGCATTTACGATACATGTAACTGTGCCAAAAGTGAGGAGTGCATGTGTGCAGCTATCTCCTCCTACGTATATGCATGTGCTGCCAAAGGTGTACTTCTTAAAGGCTGGAGAAATGCTACCTGTGGTGAGATTCCAGTTTGACTATTAAAAAAATCAGACAATGCCCCCTAGAACCTTACAGGAGTAATTTTATATCTAATAATAAAAGTATACGCTGGTAAAAAGCAGTGATTAAACTGAATGACAAAAATAGCTGGAAAGTAAAAACTTAATTTAATGAATTTAATGTCATGAGCCATACATTTGCTATACTGAAAGTTATAAATTGAGGATAGAGCTTGCAATAAGGCTTCGAGGCAAAGTGCATGTGCTAGCGCTTTTTATTAAAGCCTGGTTAATAAGTAGGACTTTAGAAACAGACAGAAATGGAAAGTATAGGGAAAGATGAGAAAACTAAGAAACAGATAGTAAAATGAACAATTAACTAACAAAACATGTAGGCAAGGAGTAAGAGGGAGAAAAGGAATAGGGGACACAGAATGAGTGGAGAACACTATAATAACTAAAAACTATAATTACTGTACAGGGTTATATATAATACACAGGCAAATGGGGGTGGATGGGGTGTGTGTGGGGGGGGGTGATACAGCTCACAGGACATGAGGCTAAGCCAGTGAGTTAACAGTGACAGCAATCATAGATCATACACCTAACTACCACAGCTAGAAAAAACGTATGTACTCATTAAATCAAAGACAAATGAGTTTAACTGTCAATAAATGTTAAACCTTCAGAACTAGTTGCATTCTCCAGGGTGACAGATCTTCAAAACCAGACCTGCACACCCCTGGCCACTCTAGTTACAAAACATTCAAACTCTGTTAAACCTTTAAAAAATGAACATATACAGTATCAAAGCATATGATATAGAGAAGTCGTCTGTTTAACTGAACAGCACTTAAAGAATCGTCTGTTTAACTGAACAGCATTTCAGTCTGTTTAACTGAACAGTCATCTGTTTAGCTGAACAGCATTTAAAGAATTTATTTTAATTGCCTCTCTAACCAGCATGGTGAAAGAAACTCTTGTTCCATTTTCACCAGTATTTTGTCTTAACTTAGAACTGTAATTTTAAGAGTTGAAGAATTTCTCCTACTATGAGCATATTTGTCTGGCGTTGTGCAGGTAGATTCTCCACAGACTGTCCAGGAAACATGGAGTACTTCTACAGCCTGAGCAGCTGTGGAGCCACCTGCCGCTCTCTAAGTGGAAATGACGCCAGCTGTGCGGTGACTCACGCACCTTTAGATGGTTGTGGCTGTGCCAAAGGCACTTACCTCAATGACAAGGGCGAATGTGTGTCTGCCTCCAGCTGCCCCTGTTACTTCAACAATCAGATTGTGGCCCCATCCCAGGTCATCAGCAAGGATGGGACTACATGGTACATTCATGAATTTATGCAGTCACTCTCCCTGTGACTCTCCCTCTCTCTCCAATTCCGTGTTGAGGCCTGTCTATCAGGCTGTCATGTTTTACCTGTTGTAACACACCTGTTTTTGATCAAAAGATAGATATCAAGCCTTTCATTAATTCAGCCACATATATTAGGGCAGGTAAAGCTCAATGAATACATTCCAGAAGGACACATGTACATGGAAAATGCAATCTACGCATAAATAAACATACATCATTTAGAATGGCTTTTTTAATTAAATGTTATTTTGTTTTTGCATAGCACGTGCACTCATGGCAAGCTACACTGCACTGGGCAGGAGCAAGTTCCAAGTGAGCATTACTTCCCTGGTTTCTTAGTGCTGATGAATCAATTGGGTGTTTTCACATTGACAGAGCTTTTGAGCTATATATTTATTTTTGTTGTTTTAGCCTGTGAAGCTCCTATGGTCTTTTTCAACTGCTCAAATGCTGGACCCAACGCCAAAGGGATAGAATGCCAGAAAAGCTGTCAGACGCTGGAATCAGAGCAGTGTGTAAGTGAATATAGAGGACAGGGGAGGATGGATGTATAGATAGATGGACAGATTCATCACTTATCATGAAAACTCTCATGTCTCATTCTCATATTTTTATTTCATAGCTTTGTGCCCATTCCACACCTCATATTGCACACTTTCTAGAATCACCTTGATTCTATACATCATGGAATTCCATGAAAAAGAGCAAAAGTATCAGTTTAATTTATATGATCATGCAAAAAGTTGTCCTTTGAAATCCTTTTTTTATGGAGTTTTAAAATTTGCCCTTTTAACATCTAGATTGCTTGGATATTGAGTTAAACAGCTTACAGAATAACCAAGCTGGGTAGAAATGCTAACTGCATATTAGTTCAACACGACAAATAATTTAATCTTTAATTAACTAGTTTTGTGCTAAAAAAATCATTCAACAGGTTAATTTATTGGAAAATATACTTTTCATACTGGCATACTGTGCATTTTTTAATCTTTGAAATGAAATGTTAACTTAAAATCTTCTTTCTTATTTCAAACTTTTACAAAATAAGTATAAGTTACGCCATATTAACTTTAACAAGTAAAACAACTAAAAGATAATCTTTGATTTCCTCAGGCTTAGGTTTTGTGTATGTATTTGATATATGAAAAGTATTTAAACTGTTAAAAGAATACTGCTGTAGAAAGTCTGTTCTCTAGTTTTGAGGGGTAACATGTGCTTGTATTTCTTGTTGTCAGAGGGTTTCTTATGGACACAGTATCTGTATAAGCCTATGCAAGAGATTCTGTGTGTAATAAATCACACCAAAAACAAGAAATTAAAGAATGCATTACCTTTCAAAATGTGATGTAGCATTTCTGAAGCATTTTGATGTTTACCTTCAGTTCATTACCAAATTCAGTTCATTACCAATGTATACCCTGATGTATTAATGTAATGCATGATGGATATTATAGTGTTACAGTAACAGAATGCTGCACTACAATAACATATTTAATCGTAGGTTTTAGGTTGGCGTGCTATTATAAAATCTTTTACAGTTTTGTTTCGGTATTAGGTGATTTCGTTATTATTAGTTATTTGGTGATTAGTTACCTAAGTTTTACTTAATGTCATTCTTTTTTCATGTGGAGGGAGAGAACTGTCTATAGGGACTGTAAATAATAAAGCATTTGAAACCATCCCTGTATGGTGTTCACCACAGGTGAGCACACAGTGTATATCAGGGTGTGTGTGTCCGGATAAGCTACTGGATGATGGACAGGGAGGGTGTGTGACAGAAGAATCATGTCCATGTGTTCATAATGGAATCCTCTACAAGCCCAGCGCAACTGTCAAAGAAGACTGCAATAAATGGTGTGTGAAGCAAATTAGAAACAGCTGCTGTTGAATATTACTAATACATTATAAATGAATGTAGGTCATGTTATATGTTGTACTACAATCTCTCATTAAGATATACTGTTTGTGTTGTGGGCAGTACTTGCAGAAACAGAAAATGGGACTGTACACATAATAAGTGTCCTGCCACTTGTTCTATCTATGGGGATGGCCATTACATAACTTTTGATGGCAGAAGATACTCTTTCAGTGGCGACTGTGAATACGTGTTGGTCCAGGTGAGTCATCACCATTTATGGCACTTCATTATTGGTTAATCAGTTAAAAATAGACAATGATTTTAAAATGAAATGCTTCAAAATACCTTCTTTGGGGCAAACACGTAAATAAAGTATTCATGAGTTTGGAAAGAATCAAACAATGTAACCTGAACAAATAAAACATAAATCTGGGTATGTAATATTAAAGGTATGTGGCACTTTCTTAATTTTTTACTCACCTCAATTCAGACTGCTGCCTATCCTACAGCATCGCCAGATAGTTGTAGGGAATAAGCTGGCAGAACTGAACTAATACTGTGGTATTGACTTGACTGTATGAATCTTTGTTTCATAACTTGAAAATGATGCAGTACTTTTTAACTGATTAACCAATAATGAAGTGCCATTGATGGATTCATTTGATGGATTCGTTTCATAATGTATGCCATGCCAAAATATCAAACCTGACATTCTCTGCTCTTTATAGGATTACTGCAACAGCTTCAGTGGTTCGTTCCGTATCATCACTGAAAATATTCCCTGTGGCACAACCGGGACCACCTGTTCCAAATCTATTAAAATATTTTTAGGGGTGAGGTTATCATACAGTTGCCTTTCAGATAAGAATAATGTTGAATTTGACATATTGTTAAACTTTGTCCTTTTTTTCTATTAAAATCTCTACAGAACCAGGAATTGCGACTGTCAGAAGAGCATTTTCAAGTTTTCAGTCTTTTCAATGACACAGAGATCTCCTACAAAAACTACAGTGTAGGGATTTACTATGTCATTGAGGCCAGTAATGGTCTGGTTGTGTTCTGGGATAAGAAAACAAGTCTAAAGATCAGACTCGATCCCTCATTTAAGGTAAGTCAGAACACTATTACTAGTTCACAACTATATTCCTGCATTAATTTATGGATTTATTCTTTCATTTAGTTTCTTTTTCAGTTTCTTTTATAATTACTCTGCTTCATGCTGTTGTTCATATTCACTTACTCCATCACACTCTTTTCCCTGTAGCGTGAAGTATGTGGACTGTGCGGTAACTATGATGGTAATGGGAAGAATGACTTTGTGACTCGTAGTGGGGAGGAGGTGGTGGAGCCACTTGAATTTGGAAACAGTTGGAGTGCTTCTTCTAAATGCCCCAAGGCCAGTTCTGTCAATAGCCCCTGCGAACTGAGGCCACACCGCCAGGCCTGGGCCATCAAACAATGCAGCATTATCAAGAGTGAAATCTTTGGCAATTGCCATTCCTTAGTGAGTAACTTTTAATATCAGTATTAACCATTTAATGGTCATATTTAGGTTTGTAAAGTATGGATTAGTAAGGATTTCAGCAAAGAAAAAACAAAATATACAAAACTGTTATGTACTGTGTATGACACATGCAAGAGTATGATGGCATTTCACACATTCTGTACAGTGGAGATCATGGTCCCAAACACTATACCAGGAATTTGTCATTTTGCCCTATTCGTAGTTTAATAAAATACAAAGCTTCTTACGTACTTTTGAAATCTTGAAAAAAAAATTCTGTGAGTTGTTATTCTTTTAATTTTATTTTTCAGGTGGACCCAGGTCAGTATTATGACATATGTGTACAAGACACATGTGCATGTGACAGCGGTGGAGATTGTGAGTGTTTCTGCACAGCTGTAGCAGCGTATGCTGCAGCATGCAGCGAGAAGGAAGCCTGCATATCGTGGAGAAGTCCAACTATCTGTCGTGAGTCTAAATAAAGTTAATAGTAGCATCTCTCCTAAAGGTAAAATATTATTATGCATAGTTAGCTATAAGTGTGATGCTTGTAGAACAGTGTAATTACTTGTTGATTTTCAATTATATCTGGACTAGCCAAATTAATGACAGGTGGATTTAATTGTGTATACTTTCTTTTGCTGGATGAAAAACGAAAAATGTGGAAATTTAGCTTACTAAACCATGGAATATAAAGCTAGTCCAATTGCCTGACTTAATAAACAACAGACTTGAACTGTTCCTGCAGCCTTGTTTTGTGACTACTATAACGCACCTGATGGCTGTGAGTGGCACTATAAACCATGTGGCAAATGCGTGAAAACATGCAGCAATCCCTCAGGAAACTGCTACAATCAAACTCTAGTAGAGGGTAAGTAGAAGGAGTTTCCTGGTTAATAATGCCAAGAATAAATCTCCTGCACATTTTAAATTATTTCTGTCTTTTAGAAAATCACAGTTTAAGCTATAGGGTTTGGGGATTTCCTGGTATGGACACACCCATTTTTGGTTTTTATATCGGGGCACTAAAGCCCCGATATAATTCAAGATCTGTTGTCTTCAAAAAACACTGGGTATGTGCGTTGTGGCTTTTCAGATCCCTTAGTGAAGGTTTAAATATGAAACAACAAAATATACTTTAATTACTGCATTAAAGATTCCGTTTCTAAAACCAGTCCATCACAAACACACAAACACACTCTCACACACATTCACATCTAGGATAATTTACCATCTCCAATACACCTGACGCACATGTCTTTGGGCTGTGGGAGGAAACTGGAGCTGTTTCTAATACTTGGATTTGAAATTGCACAGTTAATTTATCAGAATGAAGACCTGAATGCTCCTTTCTCTTGCACTCCAAACCATAACTAAACATTACAAGGTTTTGACTTCCTGCTGAAGAGGCAGTTAAAACTGTTGTGCCATTTTGAAACCACAAAATCACATGTATTTCTATATCCAAGAAGGAACCAAAAGGTAAGGGTACTCGGCATGATCTGTGCTCAGTGCTAGTTACTCAGTGCTTTAAAAATTACTATTCTCTGCCAATGTACTGTTAATAGTTAAATCTCAACCCATTTAATCTCCATTCAGCTCTTTATGTCAATGTGGTTTAGGGCTCTGTGTAACTTACTGTGAGCAATTAACTGAACAAAACTTCGATGTTTGGGTGAACACAGCACATGGTATAAAGGAAACACACTGACAGACAGACTACAGTACAACAGTACAAGCAGTAGACCTTCTGGAGCTACATTACGCTACTAGTGGTATAATATACTGAGCATACCTTAATAAAAGATTATTGAAAATGTCAATTAAACTTATGACAGCAGCAATTTCTTTTACCTAGTCTGATTCACTTTCATTGAAGTAGTGTGGCACTTGTACATGTGTATGTGTCATCATATGTTAATACTGTGATTTTTTTTTTTTGTTTTTGTTATTTATCTCAGGATGTTTTCCAAACTGCCCCTCAGAGCGCCCATACCTAGATGAGGAGACCATGAAATGTGTTTCAAAACCGAACTGTGGTTGCTATATGAATGATCATCGCTACAAAATTGGAGAGGAAATTCCTACATTAAATAACTGCATGAAATGGTAAAATACAAAATTAAAACAACTGGTCCTTTTTAATATAAACTATTAATATTTTATTAATATTTTATTAATGAAAAGCTAGAGAGGTGGAGATATGCGCTGGAGAAGAGAGGAATGAAGATTAGTCGCAGCAAGACAGAATTCATGTGTATAAATGAGAGGGGCACAAGTGGAACAGTGGTGTTACAGGGAGTAGAAGTAAAGAAGGTAGAGGACTTTA
>JBBIGA010036090.1:0-13642 GCA_037576975.1 Alestes dentex | reverse complement strand
GAGTTCCTTTCACTGGAACTAAGGGGCCAAGCCCAGCTCCTGAAAAACAACCCCACACCATAATCCCCCCTCCACCATCTTGGGACAATGCAGTCAGGCAAGTACCGTTCTCCTGGCAACCGTCAAACCCAGATTCGTCCATTAGATTGCCAGATGGAGAAGCGTGATTCATCACTCCAGAGAATGCACCTCCACTGCTCTAGAGTCCAGTGGCGGCATGCTTTATACCACTGCATCTGACCCTTTGCATTGCACTTGGTGATGTATGGCTTGGACGCAGCTGCTCAGTCATGGAGCTCTCTATGCTGTTCTTGAGCTAATCTGACGGCCACATCAAGTTTGGAGGTCTGTAGCGACTGACTCTGCAGAAAGTCGGTGACCTTTGCACACTATGCGCCTCAGCAGCCGCTGACCACGTTCCGTCAGTTTACATGGCCCACCACTTCGTGGCTGAGTTGCTGTCGTTCCCAATCGCTTCCACTTTGTTATAATACCACTGACAGTTGACTGTGGAATAATTAGTAGCGAGGAAATTTCATGACTGGACTTCTTGCACAGGTGGCATTCTATCACGGTACCACACTGGAATTCACTGAGCTCCTGAAACGACCCATTCTTTCACAAATGTTTGTAGAAGCAGTTTGCATGCCTAGGTG
The DNA here is from genome assembly GCA_037576975.1 of Alestes dentex. Classification (NCBI taxonomy): domain Eukaryota; kingdom Metazoa; phylum Chordata; class Actinopteri; order Characiformes; family Alestidae; genus Alestes; species Alestes dentex. The sequence goes on along the minus strand of JBBIGA010036090.1, from coordinate 12,986 downwards.
CTTGAAGTTATGCATCTGTGGCCATGGAAGTGACTGGAACACCCGAATGTATTTATTTCGATGGGTGAGAGAATACTTTTGGCAATATAGTGTATCTATCTAGGCTCTTCTCATTTAAATACAATATATTTTTCTCCGATTATGTATATTATTTGCCTATTTGTTATCATTATCAGTGCTAAACTCACTGTATAAACTGTATAAGTTTCAAGGTAGCACTTGTCTACACAAAAAAGGGGTGTAAAAACACTTGCGCTTTTAACAGTCCAAAATGGCACAGGTAAGCGTACTGGGGGACTATGCGTCGTAAACTCGAAATGTCGTATGTCGAGACTGTTGTGACCCGAGGACCCGCATAATAATATTAATAATATTAACAACCCTCATAAAAATATTAACAATTTATTCCCACAGAATTCAACTGATATGTGCTGTCAGATCTTTGAACAATTTAGATTTCAGAACCCAGAACAACCATGAAACAACTTTGCATGTTAAAATGAGTGCTGAAATAGGAGGTTCAGTTGCATTTTAAACTTTCAGATACCATGAGAAAATCGGCTGATATACGTAATAAGCGCCCAATATGGATAGTAATTTATTACAGTCATAGTGTAAAACTTTTAAAATCTATTTTATTTTTAACAACATAACTTTGCTATTGTCACTTGATATTTCTGGTTACTGCAATTCTTCGCTCTTCAAGACTGGTATCCAATCCACATTGGCCTACAGTGTGAAACTTTCACCAAGTGTGCCAAAGTAGACATTAACTTGCCCTAAGTGTATCTATCTGTAAGCTAACTGAACTAGGAGATTGGACTTGGGTCATATGACTTGGACTTAGCTGAAAACTTAGGTGAAAAAATTCTAAAAGGTTACAATAAACTCTTGTTCAGCACATAAAACAGGCTACATGAGCTGCATTTGATTTTGCAGTTCAAACAAGTGTGAAACATAAACTTGTTTCAGGGTAGTCATTTTGGTTTAGACTGTTTGGTCTAAATGCAGTTCAAATTAGCATTTGTTTTTTGTTTGTGCCAGTTGTCTTTGTCTTGAAATGTTTTTCAAGAAATATGATTTTTTTTTTATGAACCATGAAATATGATTGCCATAATTATTTATTTTTAATGTGTTAAAGATTACAAAACTGACCCTCGCCTTGTGTTATATGGCTGAACTGGGAAACAAGCGAGCTAAACTGCTATTCAGCCATGTGGGCTACATATTGTTTATCATCAAGTCTTCTGTTGTGTTAAAATGGCATTACATTTGCTGATGAATACATGCTGGCGCCCCACTTCCCTCAATTCAGGACCTGTATCTCTCAAGAACCAGGAAACAGGCAGGGAAAATCATCACAGATCCCTCACAGCCTGGACACAGACTTTTTGAACTGCTGCCCTCTGGCAGACGATATAGAAGTCTGCAGACTAGGACCAGCCAACACAGGAAGTTTCTTTCCCCTCTTAAACAGATGATCTGTCGCACTGCTTCACACCTACAGTACTGCAATTGCACTTTATGTACACTTTGTGGTATACATCCCGTATTTCTTTGTATTTTCTGCACATAAGTTTACATTTTTATTTTTATTGTATTGTTCATTTATACATTTTATTTTCAAATATATATAGTAAACCCCCGAAATTTGCGGGGGTTACGTTCCAAGAGAACCCCCAAATTGTGAAAAAACTCGAATTTGTGACATAGTTAAAAAATTACCTTTAAATGCCTATTTTTTAAACCCTAAATGTGCCCTCAAATATGCTCCCACTTTATTTTCATTTTAAACTTAATACATTACCCTTAAAAAATGTAAAGGTAAACCCATATCCATAGTGTACAGTGTACACTGAACTGCTGTCTCCCGCAGTGCTAGAACGTAAAATACCAATGGTACCCCTATAAATACTGTACTGTAATTAATGCAAACGTGTTTTCTTTGGTATGCGCTGTCGTTTTCTTTGGTATAAGAGGGTAAATACAGTAATAATTAAATTTAAATTACAGCAATAAAAATACAGGGCTTTAAGAAGAACAAAATGAAAAACACGAGAACGCTCAGCGAAACACTCAAGAAGGAAACTGTTGAAACACTCCACGCAGGAAACTGTTCTGATGCGGATATGCTGGACTGCATCTGCCAGAGATGCGTTACAGGGCAGCAGTCAATCAGCAGCAAGGAGAAATGACTATGCTCTTGGATTGGCTACTTTCAAACCTCCCACCTCTGAGTACAGGGGTTTTTCACCATCCCAAGACACACTTTCTTTGTGTTCTCTCGACAGTACTAAAACATGTATACAGTTGGAATATGGAGATGTAGCTGAATGTATGTTAATATTTATGTTACAAAGTTAGTAAATTATATTTTTATTAATAATTTAGCACTATTGCCACAAAAAAGCAAACAAATGCAAAGGTATCTCTGGTTCCCTATAATTTGCAGGGGTTTCCACAATTATTTGTTAGGTTCTAAGAAAACATCCACGAACGACTGAAGCCATGAACTCTGGGCCGTGACTTATATATACCTATATTAAGGCTGGGCATGTTAACGCGTTATCAACAATTATTTTATCGTGTGTTAACGTAGGTTTTTTTTTTTTAATTTTGAAAGATCGTTGCTTTTTGTGCTCGTAGGTACACGCAGCACGCAGCGCTATACATGTCGGCTGGTTTTCGTGGGTGTCATGCATCCCATTGCTTTTGTCCATATGGGCAAATGAACAAAAGTAATGGGAATCACCAAAAGGGACTTTAATGACACTGCATTCAGATACATAGACTTTAATATGGAGTTGGTCCCCCTTTGCAGCTGCTGTAATGCTCTGGACTCTGAGGGTAACTTGTTTTGCCCGGCAGTGGCAAATAGCTGAACATTTAAGTTGAGATTTACAAGAAACATTTTAACTGTAACTGTGTAAAAGGGAACACAGCTGTTAAAAAGCTCCTTATTTGTTTAAAGTGTTTGCAAACCAAATGTTATTGCACTTTTATTTATATAGCTTTAAAAATAAAGGAGCGCAATACACTACTTTTGAATTAATTATTAAATTTTGCATTTAACAATGCAATTGTGATTAATGCAGAAAACCATGAGATTAATCGCGATTAAAAATTTTAACTGTAGCCCAGCATTTACACACACACACACACACACACACACACACACACACACACACACACACACACATATACACACATCTCTATCGTATAAACATATTATATGTTCAAATAATACATATATTAACATTTATCTTTATATTCATAAATATAAATCCATATTGCGTATTCATATTGTAGACTGTATATAACTGTATATTATATTGTTTAGTATATCGTTTATTGTGCCTTCACATATTGTTGTTGTTTTATACTGTTGTGCTTGAGAGAAACCATTGACCAGAAACAAATTCCTTGTATGTGCTCGCTCACATACTTGGCCAATAAACGCCATTCTGATTTTGATTTAGGACTCATGGTTTAAGACTTGGGACTTGCCTAACTTGGAACTTAAGTGTCAAGACTTGCTTCTTGCTTGCAGTTCAGTGGTTTGTTCCCACCTCTGTGAGATTGTGACATATGGCAGTGAGAAACTTAATTCAGCAGGATGCCTAAAGATAGGACCTTAGAAAAACAACTGAGTCCTGTCAGCTCAGCAATGAGGAACAACAGGAATAACCATGTTGTCAGTGGAGCAGATTACAGTGAGACTAGCCTGGAGTGAAATTCGTTGTGTCTGTGTTATGGCATTTGAAGTAAAATGCTGTAGTCTTTATTTCTTTTATCTTTCATTAATTTCCACTCCTTTAGGTACTTTTGTGAAGTGTTTACATCTGACAGTTGTGCATGTGCCATTGATTGTTTGATGAGAGACTTGACAGATGTCTAATCACAACTTTTTAAGATGACTGCAGTAATAATTTCCACTGCAACAATAAATGTGAATAACACCTTTAGAGATGAGCAGTAAATAATATCCGGTGTATTGTGCATGTATTCAGTTTGATTGGTTGATCGGGAGCCGAGTAATGATAAAAAAATCAAATTTTTGTGATAGGGTCATCTCCATAATAATGTATGGGGAAAGAGAGAGCAGTGGGGCGAGATAGGGAGAGATAGTCTGCAGTGAGCACTGTGACATCATGCCTATGGAGGCCAGAAAGCGACAAAACGCAAAGGAACAGACTCATAAACAGACTTCAAGACTAAAGCTTAGGTTGGTTATGAAAAAAAGGTGTGTCACTGTTTTTTTGTGGTTTAATGAAAGTAATCAGCCAGTGACTGTTTAGAACATCATAGCTACCACCTAGCAAGACCATAGCAACCACTAGTTGCCATTGCAAGCAGCTAACTACATCTTAGCAAACACCTGCAGAGCCATAGTAACCACCTACCATCATTATTGCAACCACCTGGGGAAAAAAAAAAACTTACCATAGCAGCCAAACAGTCACACTCACAGAAATGTAATCTAGTTTTATTTGTTGTTTGTTAACTTAACCTTTATAGAGCAGCAGTGAGTAATTTTTATTTGAAGTTTAACATCAGAAAAATAATTTCACAAAAACTTGTGCACACTAGAAAACACTTAAATGTAATCACATGCCACTTCATCACCCAATTTCTACATGCTTTTAGAAAGCAGTGCTAAGTAATGTTTTATTTGAGCCTAACTTCTATGGTTAATTGAGAGTTACAATATATCAACAGCTAACGAGAATGACAATGATTTTAGACTTGCACTTTGCTAAATGCAAAAACAGCTATTAAATTATTAAATTAAATTATTAATCCTAATTATTTATATGGCAATTAACTGTCAGCTAGTAACTGTGATAGGTCAAGTTAAGAGTTTTTTCCTCAACAGCAATTTGTCAGATTTCAGCTTCAGCAAGGTGTAAATCTGAATTTGAATTATTTTTAAAATATCACGATTACAAAAATGTGACTAGTAACACTTGGAATACGAATAGTTGGAATATAGACATTTAAGAATAGCCAACATATTATTAATACTTGATTGTAACAGTCTACATAAATAAAAGACATACATATAGACAGAGGAGCAGGTATCTCTGATGTTATTCCTCAAGACCCAGTTAAGATCAGCAGATCTAAGCCCAATTTGTCCAAACATATACATATACTAAGGTTTAGCTACTGGCCACTCCTGATCAAAGTCCTTAGATCCTCAAAAAACTTTCGAGAAAGTGTTCGACTTCAGTGTTAAACCGCGAGGTGCATGTTGTCCATGCAATCCATGCTGTAAGTCACAAAGTACCACCCAGATACAGAAAAAGCAAAACAAAACCTCTTTTGACACAAAGCTGTTTTTGTGATGACTACTCCTTCAAGGCATTCTCTGAAAGGTCAGGCAGCAGACCACTCATTGTGCCTGCTCTCGTTTCATGTCCTCTCACAATTGATAAATTATCCGGGGGGTGAGTCAGACACAGTACCACACCCGGCCCAGGTAAAACCCAGCAGTTAAAAACACTTCATCTGCCTGGCTTTTATTTGCCTCTCATCAGACATCCTCTTACTTTTGATTTCAGAACTGTGCACAATATAAAATATAAACACAGATAAAATAAAACTCTCCAGAAAATCATCTGTACTATAAACACTATACTATACACATAGAATACTATGATCAGAGAGGTGGATGTAAATACTATGGATAAATAAATAAAGCTGCTGTTTAAGTTACTGGTTAATAATTAACACAAATAGTGGCTTGGAGCTGTACTCTACACCAAGCCCGTTATTGCATGTAATGATAACATAAGTAGTGATATTGCATGATAAGACCATTGCACATAATAATAAAGATAGTAACATATTGCAGTTAATGATTTTAATCACAAAAAGAAATTGCACATCTGAGTGGCCGTTTGTTATTGCACAGATTATTGAGTGGGTGTGTGATCGGGAGGAGTTATAGAGTATGAAGGGTGGGTATGTGACGGGGCCAAAGCGTCTGGTGGTAATGGGGAGGAAGGATTTTCTGTGTTCAGTGGAGCACTCTCTTGTAGGTTTTCTTTGACCAGTCCAGTTTACTGTCCATGTGTACACCAAGTTACTTGTAGCCCTGAACAATCTCCACATCCACCCGCCCTACTGACAGGGGAGTGACAGGAAACCATGATCTTTTTGTTAGTCTTGATGTTTGATTCAGCTCACACCAGTGAACAAAACTGTCCACTGCCATTGTTCTGATATGAAAGTTAAAAGTTAATATAAGGTTGAATGTTATTTTAAATCTCTTAGATGTTCAGTATGTGATTGTAACTCAGTGGCGCCACCTTGAGACCAGCAAAGTCTGTACCAGGAAATGATGTCATCAGTAAACAGGGAGTCAGTTAGAGAATTAAGAAGAAAGCCTCTGCAGCATGGTGGCCTTAGCCAGTTAAATCCAGCGACATCCACATACATCCTGTGTCTTTGGTAGCATCGTGGGTGTGTACAGATTTGTCTCATAATTTGTGTGCATTTAGAGATAATTAGTGTGCATTTAGGGATAATTTCTGCAATTTGTACTAGCAGTTGTTTGTTAGTTGAAGAGCAATGGCAAATGGTTTAAAGATACAAACAATCTGCTGTAGAAATAAGAGTTATAATTTAACATTCTACATTGAAAGAAAGTAATTCATGTGAATAGTGTGGAATAACAAGTTGATTTGTATTAAAAACAGAGTTCATATATTTTCATTGTAACATCTGTACATGATAGTCAAAGTGTTTATGGCTTGTACTGTATGTTGCAGTTTCACCTTTCCCTGTGTCATTAAACCTGTGGACCGAGAGATGTGACTTCAGAGTCTTGATGTAGGGAAGGAGTTTAGCTGACTGCCCAACCGCAGTACAGCCATCCTATATTCTGAGTTGTCCCCATGTCTGATACTGCTGAGTCATCAGATAATTTCTGCAGATTGCAGCCTGTGTTGTACTTGAAGTTGACTGTGTACAGCGTGAAGAGGATGGTGATAAAACTGTTCTCTGAGAAGCTCCAGTACTACACAGTAGGGGTGGGCGGTATAAACAGTATACGGTAGAAACTATATGAATTTGGACAACAGTAGAGATACTATACTGGCCTACCGCGATAGCACATGTTGATGATGTTATCAAGCTGTGGCTGTTTTGGTCAAAAGCATGGCAGCAGCTGCAAGCATGGAGCTTACACAGGGGGAGGAGGAGGAGGTGCTCGTAAAGAAGACCGGTGCGACGTCCGTCATATGGACCTAGTTTAGGTTTAAGGAGTCGGATGTTGAGCAGAAAAATATAATCTACAAAGTATGCCGGGCAACAGTAAGGCCTAGTCCACACGGACATCTGAATCAGGTGTTTTTCGGGCGTTCGTGGCACCAGGTGAGCGCGGACTGAGCGCCGACCGTTTTTCTGCTCATTGGAGCAAATCACAGCGTCCACAAGGGCGTTCAGCCCTGGTGCTCAGTCGGCTACGCATTCGTGAGGCATCAAAAAAATAATAATGTCGATTGTAAGTTTTAATGCTTTCAAAGTAGAACTACAAGATGGCCAACATGTAAACAGTCTGGAGAGAATAATTACACAGGTGAATACATGAAACTACACACTGGGCTGCAGGCTGGCGTTAAACAGTGTCAGATGAGCACAGTGTAACTCCTCACTGAAGTCAATCAAGCGCAGATACGAAACGCAACAAAAATGCTTATGGCGTTCAGAGTGCATTCATTTATCCAAGATTCAAACGTCCGTGTGGACGAGGCCTAATAGCGAAGAGAAGGAATACAAGTAACTTCTTTTATCACCTCAAAATGAAGCATGTTTTGGAATACGAAAAAGCCAAAAACTGCGCCCTCCACAAACGCCCAGTCAGTCAAGTGGAAAGAAAAAAGGTGGCCCTACACACCAGCAGACTGATATTTTGCAAGCATTTTCTAAAGGCACTCCGTATGACAAAAAGAAGCGGCGGTGGATTGATATTACAAATGCCATTACCGTGCAACTGTGTAAGGACATGGTGCCGTTTCTTACGGTGGAGAAAAGCGGCTTTCAGAACATGATTAAGACACTCGACCCACGCTATGAGGTACCTAGCCACAAACACTTTTGTCAAAAACTGAAATGCCCAAACTGTATGACAAAGTTACACATCTTAAAAATTACTTGAAAAGTTTTGTAATTTTTAAAAATAAGTTTTGAACAATAAATATTCTTTAAATAGCATTCTATACTTTTTTAAAATGTGTTTATTCTGCTGCAATGTATCTGGTATGTTAGTATGTTCAGAAACAGTCATTTTGACATGAGACTAAGGGAGTATATCAGACAACTTGCTCGCTAGCCGGGCTGGCAGAAATGTGTTGAAGGCAGTGAAGAGATCAAAGAAAATTATCCTTAGACATCCTCCTGTCTTGTTAAGGTGGCTGTAGGCATGGTGCAGCACGCAGTTTATGGAATCACTCACTCCAATCTTGGCCTGGACGGCAAACTGAGAGGGATCTACTGCTGGCCTAACCAGTGGAAGGAGGGTCTCCAGAATCTCAAAGACCTCCATACTGTGTGAGGTGAGTGCCTGATAGGTGCCATGAGCATTATGCTGGACCTGGAGAAGACGTGAACACACCACAGCACACAGTCTGAACAGCACAAAAATCTTTTTCTGCATTTAACGCATTCACCCAAGTGAAGCAGTGGGCAGCCAAGAACACAGTGCCCAGGGAGCAGTATGTGGAGACGGTACCTTGCATAAGGGCATCTCAAAGGTGGCACTAGCAGTCCTGGGATTCGAACTCACAACCTTATGATCGCAGGAGCAACTCCCTAACCACTAGGCCGTCAGCTGCCCATGTGTTCCTTAAGCACAATGTGACCAAGGTGGCAACATCGCACGTTAACAAAAACAGCGAGCACTCCCCATCTGCACTATTCACTATCGCGCCATGTTCTGTCTGTTCAAACACAAGAAAAGCCAGCAATGTGTACAGCAGAGCCAGGAATAGGCTCATGCAGCCATGTCATCAAACTGCATTCCCTGTTGTAAGCGCGTCCACTTCACTGTGGAGTGACCTCACTGCCCAAGATAATGGACAGTGAGACAGAACAGTCATAAACATATATGTGAAATTAAAAAAGGTACTTGAATATGCCACTGGAAAACCAAAAACATTGAAAGTTAAAGTGCAGCTAGCTAGCAGCACAGCATTTTTCAAACTATGGAGCCTCGCTTCAGCACCAAATTCAGTCAGATCAGGTCTGATCTCAGCGCTTTGGTCACTGTGTGCCCCTCCCTGCCCCCTCGACTTCACGGCCTGCCCCTTGTTTCAGCATTCAAGAATGTTAAGCTTTACCGCCTTAGACATATATCCGTCTATGGGTACGAGACTCGTTCGCCAGAGATGAGTGACCTGCCACCTGTGGTCCAGGATAAACTTTTGAAACTCCCGTGCGATGCTGGGTTACAGTTGAGATTCGACTGGCTGTCTCTGTCCGAGTTCCTAATGTCATGCTGTGAGGAAGATCCCTAGCTAAGTGAGATGGCAGTTAAAACAATCTAGTCTTTCCATTCCACATATCTGTGCGAGACTGCTTTTTTCTTACTTGACAGCCACGAAAACAAAGTACAAAAACAGGCTCAACTCATAAACATGCTCTGAGTGGCTCTGTCTGTGTGCCTTCCTTGTTTTGACCTGTTAGTGGCGAACGAGCAGGCACAATCATCACATTAGAATGCTGATTTAATTTTTTTGGTGCCAAATAATCCCTGTGGGTGACTAGTCTTAGCTTCTTCGGCGCTGAACGGCGCATTGAGCAGCAAGCATTTTCCACCTGTCTCGGTTTGTTGCTGTGTGCTTGCATCCATGCCATGACACGTTTACTGTCTTCAGGACTTCTTCGAAGGTCCGTCTCAAGTTTATCTTTGGCCTGCCCCTTTTTAGTTTGCCATCTGGTGGTGTCCAAGTCATAGCTGTCTTTGCGTGTCTTTCATCTGGTAGCCGCAGTATGTGTCCTGCCATTTTAAAGCGGCGTTCTGTGATTTTTTTCCTGCAAAGTTCTCGTCTGTGCTCATCTTGGGATCTCTTCGTTTCTTATATGATCTCGCCAGCTCACTTGTAAAATTCGTCTTAAGCATCGTTGGTGGAACGCGTTTAGTTGTTTGTCTATCCTATCTGTACTACTCCACGTCGGTATTACAATGCTGCTTTACAGGTTGATACCAGTCTGTGCGGAAGCCCGGCGTCCCTTCGGGGAAGGAGGAGGGTTGAGCGTAGAACCAGCAACCCTACCTTATAAAAAAAACCAAAACATTTGCTACAGAAACAGTGGGTGACTAGACTGGTCATTTAATTTAGGTTAAAAGTCAGTTTGCACGATTTGGCAGTGTTCAAAAGAATAGTTTTTAAAAAGGCAAAAAAAAACCCTAAAACACAATAAGTGAAAAAAAATCTAGATTTCTTGGTTCTTATATGGCCTAAAATAATAATTATATAATAATAATAATAATAATAATAATAATAATCACAACAACAACAACAGCCCAATTACTACATATCTGTATATTTACTTGACAATAATTTGACAATAATCTTAAATTTAGCCAAAATACTCCTGTTAGGTCCTGTTGTCCGGAAGCAGCCTGTCTCCATGCAGCAAAGGGGGCTTCTATTTCTTTTACTTTTATTTCAAAACAAAAAGCCACGAGGGCCTAAACACAAACAAAAACCAAAACACTGGAGACAGGACAGGAGTAAACCTAAACAAAGCACGAAGCCAGTGGACCGACACCGGTACACAAAACAAAGGCACTTAAATATAAAACAGAACGAATCCAAGAACAAATTAAAACACTGAATCACTCAGCTTAAAACACCGGACGGCTGTGATCCCTCACCCGAGCAGAGTACACATGTCAAAATAAGGGCTCTCTTAAACGACCCTGGACATGACACTTGTTTAAATTATTCTGATACAGGCATAAACCGTCTTGAAGCCCCAAAGCCTGACATGATCGGTCCCCAGGACAAATAAGTTTGAGAAACGCTGAGCTACCATACTCTGATAACCCAGTTCATTTAATATTTCTTTCTTTGTATTTTAGGAATATGTGAATTAACATATATTTGACTTAATAGGTCACTCGAAAATAAATATTTAGCCAAGTTCCTATGCCTTTCTAACATCCTCTTATTGTAAATTTTAAACATTTTTCTTGTCACTTTATAATTCAAAGTGTTCCCACATGTGTGATTTTAGTTAGCTGGTTCTGAGATGCAGTTACATGGATGCCTAACCTAAACCAGCTAAACTTATTTATCTATTTTACATTTTATTTTATAGCAGTAATTGTACTTTTCTTTCAATTGTACGTAACTGGATATACAGTAAACCCCCGCTTATCGCAGGGTTTACGTTCCAAGAGCACTCACGTATAGTGAAAAACCGCGATGTGATGTAGTAAAAAAAAAAAGCCTAAAAATGCGTATTTTTATAGTGTAAACCCTAAATATGTTCCCAAAACACTTTAATTTCATTTTAAACTCTGCTTAATACATTACCCTTAAAAAATTGTACATGCAAATCCGTATCCATACTGTACAGTGTACACTCCCGCAGTGCTGGATTGTAAAATACCGATGTTACCTCTGTATAGACTGCACTGCAATTCATGCACGTGCAGTTTCTTTGGTATGCGCTGTCATTTTCTTTGTTATAAGCAGGGTAAATACAGTAATAAAGTCACTTAATTTACAGTAATAAAAATACAGAGCTTTCAGAAGAACAAAATGAAAAACACGAGAACATACACGCCAAGGGAGTGTCTCGGACGGTGCTCGGGGAGAGTGAGGCGAGGCACAATTGCAGGTTCCAGTAGATGGTTTTTTAATACAAAAAGACAGTCTCTACACTACAAAATCAAAAGGGCACAATGGCCTAACTGAAGAACACCAAACAGCAGATACACAAGGAAGGGGTCACGTGCAGGAAACAAACAGGGTAGTTATGATGGTTGACCAGCAAAACAAGACTAAAACTTAAATACAAAACACACTCTGACAAGAACCAATCATAAGACACAATCACTTAAACTAAAACACAGGACAGGTGACAACATGACTGCAGACACAAACATACTCCAATTTCAAAATAAAAGTCTCCATACTAAAACCCAGCCCTAACAAGGGAGCCCACGTCCCTTTCACGGACACACCGTAGTAGGTGCGTCCTGGACCTGCTGACAGCCTGCTACTGTGCGCAGGTGCGGGATCCTGGAGTGGAATCTGCACGAGGGGGGGCCAGGCTCGGAGGAAGAGAGGATCTGCAGCAGTTGATGGCTGAAACTCCTTGCAGCAGCGTCCAGACGCTTCCGCGGAGCTGTGAGCTCCAGCTGCGGCGAAGCTGATGGCTGAAGTCCAGCTAAGCCTGTGCGGAAGCCTCCGCAACGTGGGGCTGCAGGCGGGTAGAACCGTGGTGCTAGAGCCATGGAGCGAGCGTTGGCTGTGACCCCAGCGCCGCTACAGAATGTAGCACAAGCGCTCACACGGGAACGGGCTTATGCGTCAGCGGGAGGACGAAAAGAGCGCCAGGAACCTCCCTAATGGCGGGTGCTTTCGCCGATGCGCTCAAGGCACGCATTCTTATGTCCGCTTCCTCCCTACTGAACGCATAAGCACTGTCACGGAGGCCGACACCAGCCCCCCTACCGCTGTTAGGGCCATCTACACTACAAAAACAAAAGGGCACAATGGCCTAACTGAAGGAAGGGGTCACGTGCAGGTAACAAACACGGTAGTTGTGATGGTTGACCAGCAAAATAAGACTAAGGGCCCGATAATGCACACGGCGCACCGTGCTTTCGCGATTTGCGCAACCTATCATTGCTATTTTGTGCGAGCGCATCGTTCTTTTTTCCGGCAAAAATGTATGTTGTCAAGATAGCAGATGGCTTTGCGCTGTGTCGGGCGTGTCACTGAAAAGAAGGGGTGTGGTGTGGC
>JBBIGA010036040.1:0-13646 GCA_037576975.1 Alestes dentex | reverse complement strand
CTCTGTCTCTTTGTCTCTCTATCTCTCTCTCTCTCTCTCTCTCTCTCTCTCTCTCTGTCTCTTTGTCTCTCTATCTGTCTCTCTTTCTCTCTGTCTCTCTCTCTCTCACACACACAAACACACTGGCCACACTTCTTCAGACACACATTTAGCTAGTTTTACATGCATATGTATTAACTAGAATGTTCTTCTAATATATTTTATTCTCTTTTTCCTTCATCTTTCTTGAGGAAGACAATCAGTGCTTAACCTTAAAATACACACTCGCAACCTCAAACACTTCAGGTTATATTAAACAATATATGGTTACTACAGTTTTTGAAAATATTAAAATAAAACAAAATATAAAGTTTACTCTAAAACTAGGGCACATATCCATGTTCAGTTCTTATTATTATTTCAGCAGTCACGGGCCAACAGTCCTGATTACGTCTCGTGTTCCTGCGACAAGGGGCTCGGCCAAATATGGGGAAAAGACATCCTCATTACATCACTTTTAGGAGCCCTCTACGAAACAGCCTTTTCCTTTTCATGCTGATCTGACTCACAGCCGTGGCCGTTCACTTCACTTTGGAATTAAATGGCGTTTTTCAGTCGCGAAGAAAAGCCGCCTGCTTAAGTGCTCCATTAAAGTCATTATTATAGACGCCGAGGGGAAAATCGAAGGCTTTTATTATCGCCGGGATTAATCCGTGATATTTCTCCGAGCTTTTCTTCTCGTTCCTTTTTCGGTGAAACCTTTTTTCACCATGAAAGGCGCGAGTGATGATTTCCCTCTCGTTTGAATTCTTTTTTCAAAATTAGTTGAAAATGATATGATGAGCTATTAGGGGACTTTCTTCAGATTTTGAACTGTACCTTATGTGACGTACGCTTTTTCCATGTATTGAACTGGCCCCTCACTGGGTATTATGCAGTGGGCTAAAAGCTTGAGAAAGGGAAACAATTGGCATTGAAGGTAGGCCGTGTGTTCTCAGCTGTGGCTTTTCTGAAATGCTGTTGCTGGTGATGGTGCCTGCAGTGCACTGTGGGCTATTAGGAGGCACATAAACACACAAACACACGTGTGGCACTCACTCTCTTGAAGAAAGCCTCACTGGGTTCAGTCTGACTGTCGTGGGTAAAGCGAGTTCGGCCCTCGTTAGTGGAGGAAGAAGGAGGAGGATCGCACACTTGCTTTGTGCTCTTGATTGCTTTCAGATTCCTCTTTTGGGTCGGGCGTATTTTAGTCACCTTATTATCTCTCCTCGGCCGCCACAATTTCAACACTGGCACATTTCACTTGGACAGGCAATAACCCCATCAGTCAGCGGGACCAAAGGAGATTTTGGATTACCGGGCGTGTGGCCATGCATTACAGGATGACATTAGCAGGGCCACCTGGAAGCCAGCTTCTGTTTGAGGAGCGAATTACGTTTTCTGATTTTTCTTTTCTTTTTTTTTTTGCATAACCCTCCACTGAGTAAATAGGCCGAACTGTATTTGTGTTTACATGTGACAGAACGAAGACTGAACTACTGCGACTCCAGACTAGAGCTCGGAAAATGAGATGAAATCACTCCCGCCAGAAAAAAAAACAAAAAACAGTCAGATCCTCGGGCCTTTTTCTCCCTTCAGTCTCTTATTATCATGACAGCTGCTTCGCTGTAGCAGATGGCGTCGAAGAGATTAGCCAAGGAAGAGCTGCATCAACGAGAACGACAAAACTCTTAAAAAGAACTGAAAAGGAATCGATTTTAAAGAGCGACTGCAAAGCGCCCAAGTTTACGAAATCGTGTAAGACAGTTTCACACACTTGCACTACTAACGAAGCCTATAAAGTAGAATAAATTGTGCAAAAGAAACTGATTTCTAGTTTTCTGAGGCTCCGTCTCTCCCATCACTAGATTTACATTCAGTTTCATTTTCAGTTTTCTGAGCGGCTGGAATGTCAGCGGCTGGTTTGTTTGCTTTGTTGATGTGACATCAAGTATCTGCTGGTATTTGCTTTTTTGAGAGTTTTCTACTTTGAGATTGTGAGACATGTCACATACATGCACCATATTATCCCATCATAACTAGCCATTTTACTTCATTTAAATGTGAATCACCTCACTGATATAGCTTCATAATGGGGTTCAAAACTACATGAAGTTGGACTACTTAACATCACTCATTCCATGTGTGTTGGTTCCGCTTACGTCTTTGGGTAGGGGTGAACTCTACCCTAACCATTCTATTCTTAAGGAGCAATTGACATCTCCTCAGACAACAGCTTTGTCTTGTGATGTGTGCCGTGCTAGTTTGGTAACAGATGCTGAACCGGCATCATATGGCCAAAGCTACCACTTGCTCACATTAAAACACAGTGGAGGTTTAATAATTCCTTCTGAGGGGACAGTCAAGGTGGTCAAAGCAGCGGAGCGTGTTATCCAACAGTCGACATCAGGGCAAGCAGTCTGTGTTTCTCTGATCGATCAGTTTGTCAGGGCCATAGTTTTAAGCTGTTGTCTGTAGTTGTGTCCATCTTCCACAAACTAAGACTCCAAGACTAAACACTCTTACAGAGTGGCAACACGCTGAAAAAGCTGTGTAAGACAGTTCTGTTCCAAGGATTTTAGATCCAGTCCTGTATATATTTAATACCGAGCCACTATAGTGATAACACAGTAACCACAGAGTGTGTGTGAGAGAGAAAGGGGTTAAACATTTTCAGAAATGATTTCTTAAGCCCATGTGTGTGCAATAAAATGTTTGTATTTTTGTCACGGGGTCTTATTGTGTTTTCATCATAAAACCACGTCTACCTGTATTCATTTACATGCTTTCGCCGCTCGCAGCATGGCCACGCGCTGACGTGTGAACTGGGAACACAGAATGAGGCGTCTGCCCTGTCTGTCTGTGCGTTTGGGAAAGAAAGGAGCCGGATCTTCTTAGTGATCTGATCCAAATGTCCTGATTCATTAAAAAGAGTTGAAATTCCCATAACTAATCACGTGATGGTGTAGTAGGAACGGCAGACATGGGTTGAGCATGTCTGCACGTTATGAGACGTCACTTTTCTCATACTTTCAATTTCTCTTTTGTGAGACGATCGCCACTGGCGACTGAAATGAAAAAACCAGTCTCACATTCAGAAGGCTAAAGACTCTCCACAAGGGGGCGCTACTGGCACTGAAGGAACTACTTATTTCTTCTTGTCAGTCAGAGGAGTTGAAAGGGAGGAAACAGGAATATGATACTAATTTTATTTTTGGGACCAAGTAATCCCAAGGCCAGTTTTCAAGAACTACTACTGGATGTTTAGTTCTGCAACACAAACTCATCCTGAAGGTACTGGAGCTCCAAGGGAGATAAGAAAAGGTACTTTTTTCAGCTTCAGATTCAGATAAACCTGTAGTTTCATGAAAACAGACACTCAGTTTACTGCTTCAGGAACACACTCTATCTCTGCATTTTCATGTGAAAGTCAATTCTCAAAAAGAAATGTCAGGATTGTATCGATATGTCTGGATCCAGCCCTAGAGGGTAATGGCCCGAAAGTACACTAACAGGTTCTCACAGGTCCGCACTGATTTGCAGGCACAAACTGTGTGTGCATTGGGTAAAAGGCCTGGTAAACACACCCTGTGTAAGTGTGCATTTAATGCAGCTGTTGTTGCTGCAGTAGTAGTTGTTTACTGATATGCTTCATCGAGATGAACAAAATCAGCAAAAATGTGCTATGTAAAAGTGGTGCTTCGCATCAGTGACACTGTCAGCGACATCCTTTATTTGATTGCTTTTTTTCCCCCAAGTCTCTCAGCCCTGCACTCACACACTGCAGCGCTGATTTTCCATTTCATTTGTTACCGCAAAAGAAAATTAAATGAATAATAAATAGACCCAAAGCCTCTGCCTTCGTGTGATTTAAAGTCTCGCTAACCTGATAGTTCATCTTCCACTGCGCCCCATGGTCAGGGCTGGTCTGGCTGATGAGCTCCTGAACCTTGGCTCTCCTCAGCGGGTTTTTGCCCACGGCAGAGCTGGGGTCACTGGGAGTGTAGACCTTCTTCAGTGGGTTGTAGTCTTCAATCTGGTTGGTGCTGTACGCCCGCCTCCTTATGCTCATTTCAGCCCCTGCGATGGAGACCCCATTATCAACCAGTTCTTCTCTGTGCCGATGATGAAGGAGTACAGAAGACAGCAATCTATACCTCTCTGCTTCACACCCTCTATCCCTCTTCACTCTTCTTTTTCTCTCTGCCATCTTTTTCTCTCTTTTTCTCTATTTCTTTCCTTCTCTTTCCATGTATCGCTCCTCATTTTGCTCTCTGTATCACCCAGTTTCTTTCTTTCTATCTTTCTCTCTAATTCCGTTTCTCTCTTGTCTCTTTCTCATTTGTTGTCTTTCTTTCTTTCTTTCTTTCTTTCTGTCTCTCTATATACCTCAATCTCCCCAGTTTCATATTCTTCTCCGTTTGCCATCTCTCTCCTGTAACTGCATTACTATTTCTCTTGATATCCCCCTGGTCTCACTATTGCTGCATGATATGGACATAAAATATGATGGGATATGAAAAGCAATATAATTTTTAAAATAAAAAAATACCTCGGATATGATGTGTTGCAAATACAGATAATAAACATAAAAATCTAAGATATAGGAATAAAATATAAAACACGTAAAAAAGGAATGAAATGTGAATAGCTGCTCAAATTAGAACTGCAAGCACAAATTTAGCATGTTTCATAAGGTATAAAACAATATTCTATATAGGCACAAAAACAAATATTTGTATTTAATTCAAGTGTATTTAATTGGTTAAAAAGCTCATTGTGGTGATGCAGGTTTGTTGTGACTGTAGCCATTTCTGCATCACATGTTTAATACAGTTCTAGCTGTGTAAACTGAGGCCTGTACTGAGAGTAGTCTGTATAGTTGTCTTTATAATGCCCTGGACTATCAAATGCTACACCCACAGCGGACCCACCTGATACTGGACTATTAGAATGATAAAGATGTGGAAAGTTACTGGTTGCTTCCTGCTCTGCTGTGACAGGGATGTTCTCAGACACGATGTTCTGGTACGGGTCGAACATTGCAGTGCCTGCGGTGTCTCTGGTGGAACTCTGTCCATCAGAGCCGCTCTTTCCCGGCTCTTCCTCCTGAGAGTGGTAGAACACAGAGCTGGCCGACTCATTGGAGCGCATCATGCTGTAGCGTCGTCGCTTGTCCTGGGAAAAGAGTAAAACGTAGATTTGTGATCACCAGCTCTGCTCCTGGAGATCCACCTTCCTGCAGACTTCAGCCACAAGCTCATCCATCAGATCATTTCCCTCATACGTTTTCAATTTCCTGGATGAGGAGCATTAGATTAAGGTTGGAGATGAAACCTGCTGGAAGGCTGGTGACTGCTCGGCCAAGATTTTTTTTTTTTATGTAAAATGAAAGACATTTGAAGAGAAACAAGATCAAAAATGTGAGAAATTTCATTTTGATTTGTTTGACGCATTCCAACATTTCAACATTTTTTTCATTCCTGCTCCAGTGTTCCACCTCTTGTGCACAGTCATTTGAGCAGAAATTCTTAAGATTAAAATTGCATCACAATCTCTTCCGTCTCCTGTAAAGGTATAGTTTTGGAGGTACAAGGTTTTGTGATGAAATGCATATTTTTTATATAATGTAAAGGTCAGCTGGTATTATCATATCATGTAAAAAAAGGTCAAACAAACTAATGGAGACACAAAGCTTTGTTTTGATGATTCTGCAATGATGTATTCAGCACTGATTTATTCAGTAGCAATGAGGTTACCATTATTAGCTGGTTAATGTTGCTGTAAATAAGCTGGCCTTGAAAGTGAACCTTGAAAATGATCTGGCCACTGTTTTCATTGTGGTTTGTTTTTCAAAGTCTGCCGCTTCCCTGATGTTGAGTTTCCCTTTTTTTTTCGGAGAAAGCTGACGTCTTGGCATTTCGTAAATGTTAATGAGGCTTCTCGACAAATGATTTGAACGAAATGTGGCAGATGATAAGTGGCAAGAGAAACGGCCGACTGAGAGAAGACAAAAATGCAAAACAGATGGAGTGTGCTTGACAGTTAAAGTAAGTGTTTTTGAAGCAGCGGCGTTCAATCCCAGTCCTGCAATTTCAACACACGAAGGATCTGATAATTAGCTGACGAGCTGAATGTGCAGCAGAGAAGGGAAATACCAAAAAGTGCAGTTTCTCAACTGTGTAATAGGATTCAGGCAGTTTTCGCGTCCAGGATGAGGATCTACTTTGTTAGTCAGGCTTTTGCTTGTTTTTAAAATAATAGTTTGGTGCAAAATCAAACCCTGAATATATTTGATCAGCCAAGATGTGTTTGGTCTCCGAAGTTTTCTTATTTACTTTTGTACTGGACATACAAAGCCAATACCAACACTGCACCAATTAGCTTTGTGCTGCTGAACTCCAACAGACTTGCTAATGTGGCTTCTGACACTGTATGACATACTCTATCCTTAAAAATGGATAAAAGTTTGTCGCATGGCTTTTCTTTGAGGGCACCATAAGTGACAGTATTTGTACTGTGGAAGGTACAGTTTTTCTTACACTATTATGTTTAACCGTTTAAAAATGTGTTCCTAAGACAAATGAAAAGAGTGAGGCTGATTGTTCTGAATGCACATTGACAAACCTTTCATGACAACTGACACAAATAGATATGGACTTTGATAAAGGGTGATTCCTACAAGTGTCAGTTGTCATAAAACTTGCTTGAAGTGATACCAAAACTGACAAAAACAGCCATTCAGTGTGGCCCAGTTTTTTTCAATGCAGCCCCACAAGAAGCATTTTTAGTAGCTAATAAGATCTGAGCAGAAGTGGAAGGTCTTCAAAAAAACATCTCAGGTGGTTCCTCATGAAACTGCTTCAGAGAATGCCAAGAGTGTGTAAAAGGGACTACTCTGAATAAACTAAAATAAACAATTTCCATTTCTCTACAACCCTTTCTCATCCCTGAACGATTGTTGCTTTGTAGTTTTAAAATGTTTTGTTCTTCTAAAATGTGGAAAATAGTAAAAATAAGGAACAGTAATTATGATCATGTGAAGTAGTGGCTACCACACTGAAGCCTGTATTTTGGTCCACAGTGATGGGAATTCCTTCATCAGTTTACTTTTGTTCACAGTTTGCCATTTGGTGTCAGAAACCAGATAAGCAAGTCTATTCGAAACTACTCGACAACTTGACACATTTTGGGGCTAATGATAGCTGCATTAGCCTCGTAGCTGAAGGGCAGAAATATATTTAGGAGCCTCCAAAGTGGTGCACCTGTCTAAGCATCACCCAGAGATCTCCAGTGATGCCTCAACCATGGATGGATGGGTGGGTGGATGGATGGATGGGTGGATGGATGGATGGAAGGATGGATGGAAGGAAGGGTGGATAGATGGATAGATGGATGGAAGAATGGGTGGATAGAAGGATGGATGGAAGGATGGTGGGATGGATGGATGGATGGATGGATGGAAGGATGGGTGGACAGAAGGATGGATGGATGGAAGAATGGGTGGATAGAAGGATGGATGGAAGGATGGATGGATGGATGGATGGAAGGATGGGTGGAAGGATGGATGGATGGATGGATGGTGGATGGGTGGAAGGATGGATGGATGGATGGGTAGAAGGATGGAAGGATGGGTGGAAGGATGGATGGATGGATGGGTGGAAGGATGGATGGATGGATGGATGGATGGACCTGCCAGAGTATTTGATTTGTTTGCACATCACTCACCATACACACCATTTTTAAGCATTCAGGGTTACGAACGTAACTGATAATCTGGTCCGTCCCTTTATCAGGCTGTATGTGAGCCTCCACCTACCCACCATTACTGCAGCGCTGTACTCCTGCTGTTCTGCCAGAGACTCTCTGGACTGACCCTCTTTGACCGATTTGTAGTGGCTTACATATGCTACTCACAGGGCGTGGCTGAGCGCCAGCGCTCTGTCTCTGCACTGACACCTGTATGACAGCAATAATGAACCCGGCTCTGCACTGCCAGCCAAGACTTCTGAGTACATTTGACTGAAAGTGAAAAACATTCACAATATTAAATGTATGAAAAATAGGTACTGAAAAATAGGTACCTGATTCCTAGAATGTTAGTGCTTAAGGGTGTATGGAGTCAAGGCATCTTAAAAATATAACTGCAATTCAATAGTACAACTGAGTGTGAAAAAATGATAGCTCCTGAAGTGCTTGTACTCTAGAAGGTCCAGTTTATTCTGGCAGTCTTATGGCTAAAGGTTTAAGATGTGTTTCTTTGACAAATATAAAGAATCAGGCTTATTATTATGAATGCACATCATACATTGACATAAACCTTTCATGACAACTGAGATAAACATATATGGACATTTATAAAGGGTTATTCCAACAAGTGGCAGTTGTTGGAATAACCAACAGCCTTTATACCACTGACAGCGATACGCATGCTGCCATTCAGTTAAGTGGCCCTGTTTTTTTCAATGCACCCCCACAACAAGCATTTTTAGCAGCCTGCATGATCTCAGCAGAAGTGGAACATCTTCAGAAAAGCATCTCAGGTGTTTCCGGTGGTTTATCAGTAATGAAACTACTCAAGAGAATGTCAAGGCTGTATGAAAGGGGCTACTTTTGAAGAAACTAAAATAGACCATTTGTGTTTTTTCCAACCCTTTTTCATCCCTGAGGGATTTTCTTTGTAGCTTTAATATCTTTGCTCTTCTAAAATGTGGAGAACAACAAAAAAAAATGACCACTCATTATGACCGAAGTGTGCATTTTATGCCACAAAGTCCTCAGATGTGTTCCCTACCTTTTCCACCGTTCTACAGATGTGGCATTTTCTTGTAAGTGCCTTTCCTGTTTGTTTTTTTCGCTCGCCTTGTTGGATCAAAGCCTTGCAATCTTGAATTCTGTTATGTTTGTGTTCTTTCTCCGTGCTGAGATGATTACCACCTTCCAATAACTTCACCTGATGCTCTGGCCTTCTGTAACCTTTCAGAGTCTTTAATCAATGTCTGTCTCACATCCCCCACGACCGCCTAATCCTCATGGTCTCTACCTGCCTTGTGGGCCTTAACTCCCTCGAGAATCTGTTTCAGGGTCTTGTAGCCGCTCCTGTAGAACTTCTACCTGACATGCTCTCATATCTCCAACTTCCACCAGACTCTTCACTCAGAACGGAATCCCGAACAGTGCTCCCCTACACACAATGCATATACGAAGTGATCTCTCTGCCTTAAACAAACAATCCACACATTTCGTGCCACTGTGTGCTGTGGTGTGTTCACGTATGACAGACTGGTCACTTTCACATCATTCAGAAATGCAGCTGATAATCTGGTCTGTCTCTTTATCAGGCTGTATGTGAGCCTCAAGCTACCCACCATTACTGCAGCGCTGTACTCCTGCTGTTCTGCCAGAGACTCTCTGGACTGAACCTCTTTGACCGATTCGTAGTCACTTACATATGCTACTCACAGGGCGAGCGCTCTGTCTCTGCACTGACACCTGTATGACAGCAATAATGAACCCGGCTCTGCACTGCCAGCCAAAACATTTGAGTACATTTGAGTACAGTATTTCATTTGATCTACTCTGTCATGAAAAATTTATTTTTTATTTTATTAACCCTTATAGTCACACCACAACACAGTGTGAACTTCTTTCGCCGCATTTAACCCATTCACCAAGCGAAGCAGGGGGCTGCCACCAACGAGGGGCGCCCGGGGAGCAGTGTGTGGGGATGGTACCTTGCTCAAAGGTACCTCAGTGGTGACATTAGTAGTTGGGATTCGAACCCACAACCTTCTGATTGCAGGGCCAACACCCTAACCACCAGGCCACCAGCTGCCCGTCCAATAAAATGTGCTTAAGGGTGTGCAATGCAATGGAACAAGTATGAAAAAACAAAAGCCACTGAGGGCGTACCTTTGAGAGCACTACCGTGTTTGTACTCTGGAAGGTACAGATTTTTCTGGCTTATAACGTATTTCTAAGACAAATAGAAAGAGGCTCCTGTAGAACTTGGATCAGTGTGTATATGCATTGTGTACTGTAGCTGTTGTCGCCTGTTGTCTGGTTGTTTTGTTTCTCTTCTGTGTTTTTCTTGCATTCTCTTTTATCCTGTCTACATCTGTAGTCTTGTGTTGTTTCTGTTTCTGTTCCTGTGTTGCTCCGTGGTCCTGGATGAACGTTGTTCTGTTTCACTTTGTGAATATGGCTGGAATGACAGTAAACCTTCTTGACTTGACGTCTGTATACGTCCAACACACTCAGTGCTGATCATGCTCTTCCTAGATGGAGAAGACCTTTAACCTTGGTCACCAGCTTATTTCAGTCTTTTTCCTCTTTATAATTTGATTACATCTGTGTAATTTCACTTCTGTAGTCTTAGTCTTGGGTCATGACTTTGCTACTTGGACTTTCTGAAAGGTTGCTGAGGGACTGTTATAAAAAGTTCTACACAAATAAAATTTGAATCAAGCAGATCTTCCTTCATAACAGACCTCAAAGGGTTCTTAATGGGTTTCTGATGTTCTGAGTCTCTTTGAAGTCTGGAGAATTCTGCCAATATACCAAAATAGCAATTACTATAGTCTGAACAATCTGGAAGCTGTGGTGCTTTGGAGTTTCTCCCCGTTCATGCACTCGGATAGACTCCAGCATCTCCCATGACCCAGTCTGGCTAAGTGACTCAGAAAGTGGATGGATGGTTGAATGTATGGGTGGATGGATGAATGGATGGATGGATGGATGGATGGATGGATGGATGGATGGATGAATGTATGTATGGATGGATGGCTGGATGGATGGATGGATGGATGGCTGGATGGCTGGATGGATGGATAGATGGATGGATGGATAGATGGAGACTGTGGCGAAGCTGATGTGGTATTTTTGCTCCACACTCACAACCATGATCCATCATGCTAATATTATTTATTCTCTAATCTTTCTTAAATCTGTTCTACTGCTTTATGTTACTGTAGCTTGACTAATTGAATGTCCATTAATCGTAGTGTTTAGCCGGCCTGTTCGAGCCATAACGGGTAACACTTTATAGAAGAGCAGTGTTTGCATGACTACACGAAGGGCGGTGGTGTCCAGTGGCGGTGGTCTAGTGGGTAGGATACTTGCTTCTAGACCAAGAGGTCATAGGTTCAACTCCTACCTTTAGCACACCACCACTGGGTTTCTGAGCACGACCCTTAAACCCAAGTTGCTCCAGGGGGACTGTCCCCTGTAGTTAGGGAATGGAAGTCGCTTTGGATAAAATTGTCGGATAAATGTGGTATATGTAAAATGTAAATGTCCAGGAAAAAAAACGCCCATTTGCTGTTTTCTGTTGTGCTCCGTCCCCATTTCTGCTGGCCCCGCCTCCACCACATGCATTCCTAAAGAGGTGGGTACGTCCGCCTGCAGGGGGCGGAGCCAAAACTAACGACGTTCAGAGCTGACCAGCTGGGCTTCTTTTAGACTGCTTCACATATTTACAAGAATTAACTAAACAATTAATAAGCAGCATCTTTCACTGTACCTGACATAAACCTTCATGAACATTTATAAAGGCTCCTTCCAACAAGGATTAGCTGCTACACATTTAGCTCGTGCCCCAGAAATCACAAGCCTTTACTACTGCTTCTGTAGATTTATACCATGAGAGGCTTAATAGGTGTCATCTAGTCTTACAAACGTGTTACAGTCACTATTTTTGACTGTCCTTTCTAGAGTCAAGTTTCACCTGATGTCAAAAAGGTTTAAGTGCTTCTTCTGGGAGCTTAATCTTGATAAGTTCAGTTACTGTCATTTTGATGCACAGTTACATAATTACATACAGTCAGCTTACAACCTTCATCAAGGTAAAGTCAGCACTTTTGGTTTGTTGATGTTGTAAAATTAAAATGACATAAAAGAGAAATATAAACCTAAAATGGTATAAAATATGTTTTGTTGGAGCGTACTTACCGATTTGGGGTTGGGGTGGTAGCGGGTGGTATCACACACCACACTGTACCCAATCAGCCGGTCCCCAGGGAACAGGTAAGTCGTCCCTGCTGGAGACAGCAACACCTCCTTCGTCTCAGGATAGAGCCACTCAATGGAGATATCGCTCAGAACCGGTGCCATGGACTTTTTCAAGCACTTAATCATCTGGAAGGCCACAGAGACAAACACAGGGTCGCATGGGGTCAAATGCTCATGCAAGACGAGCTTTTACTTCTAGTGGTTAGTCACCAACTGTAATCTGTCTTTAAAAAAGCATTTATAGTGAGGCTACACTACCAGCTACCAGCTATGCAGATCTTTTTTTATTTAATAATAACTTACACGGTGAAGACTGAATATTATAATATTATAAAGGCAGCAGAAGGTCTAAGTGATAGAGTATTGTACTCATAGTTTGGGGGACAACCACAAGTCCTGAAAAATAATACAATGTTTTTCTCTATTTGTAGTTGTTTCTTGTCATGTAATCAGATTTGGAATTTCATTAGGAGAATATATTCAATATATATTTGTGTGTGTGTACATTCAGTGTACTCACACATGTCAGATGAATTCGGTATGAAAATGAACTGGAAGGTTTTTATATTTAGGAATTTTGTGATTTTTAAAAAATCACCACAATACAATTATTTGTTGATAATTAAAAATAATCACACTGATAATGGACGATTTTTATGAAGTCTTAGAAATTTTATTTTTTTACATTAGTATTATGCCGTTCTTAACAAATACTGACATAATTGCCATTATTTGTAGAACAATGCTTTTTAATAACACTTAAAATTAGATTTTTCCAAATTTCTCATTTTAAATGATTGACATTTAAGCTACACTAGCCAGGACCCTGCAGGCCCCTTCTCTACATGTGGATCGTAATCATTAACTTGATCTAGTTTTTCTCAGATAATTACCCTTCTGATGAAACCTCTGAAGTTGTAACTGCATGATATTAGCATCATTTTATACATGTGTCTACAATGAATGTGGCTTTATATGATTGGAAACTGTGGTTCAACCTTCTGAACAGTAGTGTACATGTACAGTTGCCACAGACTCTAAAAGAGGGCAGAGGAAAAAACTATGCTGTCTGGTTTGACCACTTATGCTAATTTATGTTTTAACTCAGCAGAAAGAATTGTTAATTGCTTATAGTTGTGGGGACTAATTTATTTCCGGGCTCTAATTGCATGGCGGTGACATTCAGAATAGCTGGCTGTCACAGTGGAGGATAAACATGTCAATGAGAATGAAAACCTTGGGCTGCAGTCTTTCTCCTTCTGCCAGGAACTCCGCAGTGCCCCTGGAAACAGTGGAGAGACCCTCTATGAGCCGTCTGCACGCTCCCTGACCGATCCCGAATGAGTAGCACCTGCAAAACACACACATGTGCGATTTTTGTGCAATTCAAAACATTGACTATCATTGTTAATGTTCTACTTTACCTTATAGGTCCAATGAATAGATAGCAACTACAGAATGTAGCCCATCTGTTGATAGGTATAATCTGTCATCCATCCTCTGAATCTATTTACCTGCTGCTACCAACAACTGAGGACGCTCCAATGTCTACCTGTTTATATATATATATATATATATGTGTGTGTGTGTGTGTATGTGTGTGTGTGTGTGTGTGTGTA